>PVKU01007832.1:0-81660 GCA_004027475.1 Anoura caudifer
AAGGTCTCTTTTGAGAAATCAGCTGACAGTCTGATGGGAACTCCTTTGTAGGTGACTGTGCCCTTATCCCTTGCTGCTTCTAGAATTCTCTCCTTCATTTTAATCTTGGCTAATGTAATTATGATGTGCCTTGGTGTGTTTCTCCTTGGGTCCACCTTCTTTGGGACTCTCTGAGCTTCCTGGACTTCCTGGAAGTCTATTTCCTTTGCCAGATTGGGGAAGTTCTCCTTTATTATTTGTTCAAATTTTCTACTTGTTGCTCTTTCTCTTCTCCTTCTGGTACCCCTATAATTCGGATGTTGGGACGTTTAAAGATGTCCTGAAGGTTCCTAAGCCTCTCCTCATTTTTTTGAATTCTTGTTTCTTCCTTGTTTTCTGTTTGGTTGTTTCTTTCTTCCTTCTGGTCCACTCCATTGATCTGAGTCCCAGTTTTTCTCCCATCACTATTGGTTCCCTGTGCACTTTTCTTCATTTCACTTATTGTAGCCTTCATTTGTTCATCTAATTTGCCGCCAAAATCAACCAGTTCTGTGAAGCTTCCTAATCACGAGTGCTTTGAACTGTGCTTCTGATAGGTTGGCTACCAGTGCTTTGAGCTCTGCATCTGATAGGTTGACCACCTCTTGGTCCCTCAGATGAATTAGCTCCAAGGCACCGATCTGTTCTCCGGATTGAGCCATCCTTGGGTTTATTTTCTTTTTGTTTTTGTTTTTATTTTGTTTTTGTTTTTGTCTGGTCAAGGCTGTTACGTAGTGAGGGATGGAGCCTTAGGTGTTCATCAGGGTGGGCAGCCTAGTCGCTGAGTTGTGATGCGCGATATGGGGGCGGGGTCCGAGAGGGAACAATGGCGCTTGCTCCAAGCTCTCTCGCTGGTTACAGTCCCTTCAGCCACTTTCCCCAAGCAAATTGGGCCCTTCTGGTGCTGATTACCGTGTGGGTAGGGCTTGCTCACTGGTTTATCTGTGCGTGAATGGGTATCCACGGTTAGCCACCTTGCACGCCCCACTTGGCCTCCTCGCTTTGGGCAACCGCTGCCTGTGCGCCTGGGGTGACTGTGCGCCCCGGACCACCAGCCACCATCTTATCCCGCCACAACCCAACTCCATGGGCAGCTAACTCCACCCCTCTTAATGGTCTGGGTGAATTGTTGTCGGACTTCATACAATTCAATTTTCTCTCTGTCCTGGTCGGGGTTTTTTTTTTTTTTTTGGCTCTATATTTTTGTTGTCCTTAATCTTGGTTGTGAGAGGAGGGAGAGCATGTCCACCTATGCCTCCATCTTGGCCAGAAGTCCCCAGTTTTAAATTTCTGACAAAATGTTCATGAGGTATTTCATTAGAAAATCTCCTTTATTAATGGAATTATTAAAGTAGTAGTGGAAAAAACTTTTCTATCAAACTATTTCCTTCACTCAACAAATATTTGTATTGAGCGCAGTTCCTGGGATAAAACAGGAAACAAAGCAAACCCTCATCCCTGCCCTTGTGAGCTGATGTCCCTGCGGTGACGGTGAACAGCATTTAAGATAAATATGTAGTGTCAGAATTTAGTCAGTTCTAAGGAGAATGAAATAAAGCAAGGATGGAGAACAGGAGGGGCATTTTAGATCATGTGGTTGTTTCCCTTTGTGAGAATTGTTGATGCCATGGACAGTGCTGTTACTTTCTTGGATTACAAGCAGTGTCGTGTAGCGTTGAGTGCTCTGTTAAGTAAGAAACATGCTGTGTTATGGCCTAAGCAGTCAAAATCTGTGTAGGTTCATAGTCCCTCATTCTGTAACAGTGCCCTGGCTGGTGTGGCTCAGTGGATTGAGCACTGGCCTGGGAACCGTTTGATTCCCAGTTAGGGCACATACGTGGGTTGCAGGCCGGGTCCCCAATTGGGGGCATGCTGCTCTCCCTCTCTTTCTCCCTCCCCTCCTCTTTCTCTAAAAAATAAATAATTTTTTTTAAAACTACACATTATAAAATGTTTTTCATTTCTCTATAAATATGAGGAGTCTGTCCATGTGTGATCTATGTTTTTTGGGTTTTGTTTTGCTTCCCATTAGCTTACAAGAGTAATGTATTTGAAAGTTAACTGGCTTTGCATATTTTCCTCACATTTTTGATCAGTAAGGAGAGAAATGGATTTAGAAAAAGTTTATGACATGGGGGACTTAGGCAAATATATGTATGCAGGTATATGTGAATGTATGTAAACAAACCTTTTCATTAATGAATTGTCTCTTATGTCAATTACTAGTTTGCTCTCTATGGTTTCTTAATTTTCTGAATGGAATATGATTAGTATGTATGTAGAACAGAAATAAAAATGTCATATATTACAGAATCAGTTGAACTTTTTACAGATTGACAACTCGTTTTCCCTGACAAATATTCAATCAGCACTTCAGTCTATATAGAGTAGGGCTCATTAACATGCATAAACTAGCAGCTGGATCTAGTTATAATGCATCTTTAATGTGTGACATAGTGTAACTCTTTAGTCTTGTAATAAAAAGTTGAGTGGCCTCCAGTGATCAACGAGGTTCTGAGATCAATTTAACCTGGATAAAACCTTTATCCATAACAACTGTCATTAAAAATAACTAGCATTTCACTAATTAGCTCATCATTTATAACCCATAAGCTTCTAACAGATGGTAAATGTTTATAAACACCCACAGATGTGTGTGCAGCTGACTCTCAGTTATCCGTGGGAAAAGGGGGCATAGATAATTTAAATTGGCTCACAATATAAGCCCCCTCATTTTGGCTAGTTTCAATCTCCTTTCTCTTTGGACTTGTTACCACAACTGTCAGTGAAGTAGCAAATTAATCTTATTTCCACTTGTCCTCTTATTGATGCACTTACCCCCTGGTGAAAATCTAGTATGTACAAATGCAGTCACAAGATGACTGGCAAGAGAGGGAACATGGGAAGCACAAACTAAAATAAATATATTGAGCAATGAAGAATTGTTCGTATTCGTTTGTAGCTGCATATCTAATAAGGAGCTTCAAGTTGTGAAACCACAGGAAGCCACCCGCTCCAACAATGTTATACCTAAGCTCTCTGGGACAGAGGAGAGTGTCTCCTTATACCTGAGAGAAAGGAAAGGACACCATTTTCCATGGCATCCTAGTTCTCTGTTAACAACCATTTCTTTTCACATAATTATTTCTGTAAGTTAGTGTCAATTTTTTCTCATTGTAAAGTCAGCCTACCAACTGTCTCATACTAAATGAAGTTGAGATATAAATATAATAACCCAAGTGCCATGAAGTTACTAATTTGCCTTATTTCGTTGGCCTAAAGAGTCTTGGGTCTTACTTTTGTCTTATAGTTTCTTAATCTAAAATTTTCATTCATTCTCCTTTGGGCACTGGACTGCATTTCACTTATCCGGGCAGATTTAAAGGCAACATTTGACTGAGCGCACCTGAGCCAGGAGCTGTGTGGAGATAACTGAGGTCTGCAGACCGTTGATGGAGTGAGCTTTGCAGGGCAACCGTTCTGTGTTCCGGTGACCTGCAGGATGTCTACCGTGTCATCAGGCTGAGGCAGTCCTAAGTTAATACAAGTCGTTTTCCAGCATTTCCTTACTCAAGGAACATTTATTTATTTCAGCTTATTGGAGAGGAAAATTGACCATTCCATAAAAACATGTCACAAATAAATATTTCATTAAAAAAGAAATTTAATAATATATTAGATGGAAGTCGAAATTACCGTCAAGAACTTGAGTGGTAGAAGAATGTCTCACTAAAGAAAGAAATCTTGCACCACAGGAGCTATCCAGTAGATTTGTAACTTTTCAGACAAATGGTACATTAGTTTTCATTGAGGAGTATTTTTAAGCGCTAACAGGTTTTATAAGAATCTTATTGGACAATTCCCCAGTACAAAAAGCTACTGGCCTCAATGTGTTGAGATACAGAGAACCTTTTATGTATACTGGCCTTGGGCAATTGCCTTCTGACTTGAACAAGTAGTGCCCTTCACTGAGAAACGAAACACAGGAGGAGGTATCATAGAAATTTGGGGAGGATAGTGATGAGTTCAATATCACAGATGTTACATTTGACATACCTATAGGACACTCGATTTGCCATGTGTAGTGAGTGATTATACAAGGGTGACTAATCCCAGTCTGCCCGAGAGTTTCCTCTGTTTAGCAATGAAGGTCCTATGTTCCAGGAAATCACTTAGTCTTTGGCAAACAGGGATTTCTGGTCACTGTAGTCAAGGCTCAGGAGTAGAGCTTGTGCTGGTGATTAAAAAACAATAAACTTAGAGTTCTCAGTAAGCAAAGCTATGGGAATTAATGAATCACTGATGGAGAATGTGAGGAATGATGAGAGTGTAAGCAGAGGAAGAGGAGCCAGGAGGGGAGCTTGAGAAGGCATCACCATGGAGGCAGTAGGGGAGCCAAGATATTCTTGTGTCATGAGGCCCAGGGAAGACACCATTTCAAAGGAGAAGGTATAGAACATTGTCAAACGCTGCTGAGAGATCATCTAACAAACAGACTGACAATTTTCCCATTGACTTCAGCTCAAAAGAAGGAGTAGAGTGTTGGTAAATGACTATGGAAAGTGAGGCAGATTTAAGAAAGGGCACTAACTGGAGGGAATTGGAGGGGGGGTCAGGGGAGGACGAAGTAGGTGCCTGGATTTGTTTAATGTAGATTGGGAGGAGTGGGAAAAGAGGGGTTGGGAGACAGTGACACCCAATGGAGCAAGGTCCTGAGGGCAGCAGGGCAGGGTGCGGAGGGTGCGATACCAGCACAGGTGGAGGACATTGTCTTGGAAAGCAGCTGCTCTGCTACTGTGATGATGGGTGGGAAGGAGGAAAAGCTGATTTTAGATTTGATGGTAGGATGTTAAGGGTGTTTCCATTAGGTGGCCTGTATTTTTGCAGCTGAAATCTAGCGGAAGTCCTCTGCTGGAAAGGGCATAGGCTGACTGAGAGGCTTGAGGGAGGTGAGGAAGCATGGAACAGCCCCTTTGAGGGAGCTGGGGGGAGCCTCGCCTGGGGAAACAGGAGGGGTGTTGGATAGTATGAAGAATGCAGCTGATGTTGGCAGCTGTGCTTATGTGCTGTCCCTGATCCTGCAGAATTGTTTTTCACCACTACTAGCAGCTGGCGTAGTGCCAAGAAGATGGGATGTGGGGTTTGTTTACGCTTCAGCACCACTCTGAGAAAGAACATCATTGGAGGAGGGAAGTCAGATACTGGCTTGTTAGCCACGGTCAACGTGATAAACCACAGCGTAAACTAGATAGTCAAGAAAACGGGGCAGGACCGTGGAGATTTCCATGGATAGACATTGAGACTAATGAGAGAGCGGGAAGGGGAGAGGGAAGAACTTGCACAGCAGTCAGAGAATGGCTTGTGTTAAGGTATGAGAAGTAAAATAAAACCGTTGTGGGTGACAGCTAAATTCAGATTATGGACATGAGTGACCAGTGGAAAGCAGAGACAAAACATTGGTCTGTGGGGATGAGGGAGGTCAAAAAATTCAGAGGATTTGCTCTTGCTCACATGGAATTGAATTCCTGCAGGACCTGACTTGAAGGAAGACTGAATCAGATGGCAATGTCTGTTTTGAATGAGGAGGGAGATTAGTGCCTGATCAGATGATGTTGACCTAGAAGAGTGACGGTGGTCTAACCCGATAACGCGTGTCTCATAGGAGAGCGCTTTTTGCATGAGGGTAGAGGGAGTGATAACCTAGCTGAGCAGTAAAGACCCGGAGAAAACAGAAACTTCTCCTCACCCATCCCCTGCAGATCAGGTGTGAGAGCATGAGCAACATGTACTAGAAAGGGGCCGTGGATGTCATCTCTCCAGTTTCCAGGTACAGCCCATTTCCAATCAAGATGAGAGGGTTAAAGGAGGTTCACTAAAGACACTGAGATAGTAGAGAAGTGTCAGCATTACGTCTGAAAATACAGTATACCTAACTTAAGTAAAAAATACTTTATTATTAAGAAAAAATGCTAACCGTCATCTGAACCTTCAGCAAGTTGTGATCTTTTTGTGGGTAGAGGGTCTTGCCTTGATGTTGGCGAAAGCTCGGTGTCTGTGAATAAAACAAGTTATGCTCTGTAGGGAGGGACCAGTAGGCCACTGCACAGTGAAATGATCCTTGTATTTCCAGATACTCCTGGTCTTAGGAGAGGGTTTTTTCTGCCCTTTCTCTGTGAGGAAGGAGTTGTCTGTGACCACCTCATTTATTGCCAAGTTCTGGGAAAGGAATCTGGCACCCAGTGAATTTGAGGAAACCCAACCCGTGCTCACTGGTTGAGTTCCTAGCTATGAAATCCATTGTCTTTTTGTAAGATGCATTTCCTGAAATACCTTTATGTACGAGTCAGCAACACTGAGGATCTGAATACTTCTCAGTTATCATATACCACCTCTGCATCAAAAGTCTATTAATGGAAAGAGTGTGAGCATTAGAATCCAAAAGATACTGATTCAAATCTCCTTTTGCTACCTATCCTTTGTAGGGCCGTGGGCACATCGTGTTACCTTCTTAAGCTCCGGGTTCCCTGGCTTTAATGTAGATTCTGACCACGGCTACTTTGTAGAGCAGGGAACTCATTTTCACCAGGGGCCACATCAGCCTCTCAGTTGCCTTCAAAGGGCCAAATGTAATTTAGGACTGTGTAAATGTAACTACCCTTAACAGTTAAGTAAGAGCTTGTGCTTCAGCCAGGTAGAAACAAGGTGTCAGGTCGGATAAAACAAGGTGGAGGCCGGATTCGGCCTGCGGGACTTGTGTTTGCCACCTGTGTTGTAGAGTTGAAGTGAGAATTAGATTAGAAAATCTAGGTGAAATGCTCCACGCAAACCCTAGCAAGCAAGCATTCGAAGTGATGATTCCTAATATATCTTAATTTGTATTTAGATTGTCGTTCTTTTTTCTCATGCGTTCCTTTTTTTTCTAAATAAAATTGTTCTCAACCTCAGTTTTCATTTAGGGGTTTGTGTATTCATTTTGTCAGCTTTTTGTAGTCAAGAGGAAAATCTGCCATCTCTCTCTTAAGTGAATTTCCACACATTTTGGCCTCCAGTTTCTTTGCAGTTGTTAATGAGTTCATGGAAAGTTCAGTTGTCTCCCATTTTCATTTATTTTCTGTTATTTGCTTTCTCCAGAAGCATATGTCAGTTCCTTTTTTTACTTTCCACTCATTCAGTTTTGCTTTATTATCTTTACTGACTTTTTCTCTCAAAAAATGTTGCTGTTACTCTAAGATTTTTAAATTCCTTCAGTTTGTAATATTAATGCCACCATTTCTGCATCTGATTGGGGAAGGGATGGAGAGGAAAAGTCATATTTGTGTAGAATTAATCTCCATTTTCCCTTTGAAACAAATTGAAAAAATAATGAAAACTTAATACTTTGAACCACAAATTCATATTAGAAATGAATCTAGAACTTGAATTTCATAAAATTACTTTGTTTGGACAGGCTTGGCAGAAGTGAGGTAGGTGATGCTTAACCAAAAACATTCTTGGTCCCCAAAATGCTAATCTGCAAATTACCACTGTTTTACTATACTAAATATAGGGTCCTGTGTTTTAAATTACAAATAAAACATTTGAGAAATACAAGTACAAATACAGCTATCAAAAAATAAACCCTAAAGTTATCACTGTGCAGCCATATCTTGAATGAACCTACCACCTCAGCGCTGACAAATTTCAGAGCAGCCTGTTTGTTACTGATCTGGAATGGCCATCATGCAGGTCGTCGTAAATCACGTGTTCAAGTCGCCCGTAGACTGTGCGTCCCATGAGAACAGGGACGGGCTGGTTTCGGTGCTTGACACACATTCCTAGTGCGTATTTGTAGGACTGAATTGAATTGCAGACTTTATAGTTTTATATTTTCAACTACCTGGGCAAAACTGTTTGACGATTCTGCCAGCACCTCAAAATCAATTCATCTAAAACTTAACATCATGTTCCACATAAGACCTGATTTTCATGTTGTTATTTTGGGTTAATTGTACCGCCATTTTCCTCGTCACCCAGGCTTGACACGTTCACACATGCCAGCTTTAATCATGGTGAAGTCCAATTTTGATTATTTCACACCTTTCAGACATATTCTATGGCAGTTTTTCAGCCTGGAGTCCAAGCCCCTCAGCCTCCGTTCCTGACCTTTTTTCCCTTCCTCCAGTGTGCACCAGATGCTGCTGTCAGAGCTTGACTCCTGGGGCCCCCTGGGCCCCTCTAGGCTGCCCGGTGCCACTCACTGGCAGTGGCTCCTTGTGACCCCCAGTCCATTATCCCAAATGCTCCTGAAAGAAAATCCCCGTGAAGTCACTGTTCCCAGCTTGCCCGCCCCTTTTTTTTGGTTCTTGGTATTGAAATAAGCATTCTCATTTTCTGTATTTAAAATCATTTTTTTCTTTTTTCAAAACTTTATGAGAAACAAAGGCATCAAAAAGTCTTTATCAAAATTCTTTACCAACATATTAAAACAAGCCTAAAACATATCCTAATATATTTTCACAGGAAGTAAGCAATTGCCAAGCTCGAGGACTGTCAGGCTTTTTTCTCCGAGTGAAGTGAAGTTCTCCTGGGTGACAAGTGAAGCTTCTGTGAGAGAAGTGGTGGTGTTGCACCTTGTAATTAACCTTTTCCTCTCCAAATTACTCTTCAATTAAGGGGTCATGGGTGCTCACTGTCTCTGAGAGTCACATCTTGTTAAATGTCATACTCATTTCGCATCTACATATATATTTAAATAGATACATTTTTTTCCTGACACTCTGTGCTTTTGCATCTGAAAGCATCCATTCAGCACCCTCGACCCTGTATAACTACACAGAAACAATGTCTTTTTGCCAGGGAGTCAACACTGGTTTTAAATGTGGCTTTCTTTAGTAATAGTTAGAACAGGTCACTGTGAACAAGCTAATACAAGTTAGGTACCTCAGTACTTACAGGGGAGGCATTTTAAAAACATTTAACACAGAAAGAAGTTAATAAGTAATGCCTTTCTTCAGTACCCTGGGGAGGAGTAATTGCTAACTAAGCAGGAAGTTAGAAAACATCTCTTCTGCTTCGTAGCTAATAGCTGTGAGTGGTCATAGAAAGGTCTGTTATCTAGGGTCCCCATTGATAAAACAAGTGATTAGCTCTTTTTACTTACTGTTTTGGAGAGGATCCATATCAACAATTTAAATATAGTTCATTATTTTTTCACATCTTCACATATTTTAGTGTGTGGATGTCATAGTTTATTTGGGCTGTCTCCTGCAGATGGGCATTTAGGTTGTTTCCAATCTCCTGTTATTATAAACAGTATTATAGTGAGCAGCCTTGTACATATGCCCTTGCATGCGACTGAGTTATAATTGGGACGATTTTTTTAGGAAAAAATCATTTCATCATATGGTATGTGCAATTTCATTTTGGATACAGATTGCTGGATTGCATTCCAAAGAGGTTGCATCTGTTTTATATTTCCATTAACAATGTGTGGAGTGACCTGTTTTCTAACCTTTACTTTATTCTCAATTTTTATTATTGCTCTGCTGATAGGGAGAAAAAGATCTGTCATTGGTGTATCTGAAATATCTTTAGTTATGAGTAAGGTTAAGGATTTTAGCCTCTGTATAAAAATCTCATTTATTTTTATGATAGGTTTCCTAAACATATCATTTCTCTGGTTGTTGTTGTTTTATTAAATTTAAACTATGAATGTCTTCTTTAGTATATGTTGCTCTTCTTGCTGAGTCATGATTATTTTCACTTTAAAAAAATCAGGGAATTCCTGTGTTTCAAATTTTTTTCTAGTTTTCCCTTTCATTGTTTGTGTGTAGACTTTGTTCTTGTTATTCTTTCGATTTGTAGATATTTACTATCTAATATAATCAGTGTGACATTTGGGTATTTAGATTTTTCTTAGGAAGATCTTTTCACTCCATAATCAATGAAAAATATACTTTTCTATATTGTCTGTTATACTTTTGCAATTTAATATTTTAATGTTGAAAAGTTTGATCCACTTGCAATTTATTTTAGTGTAAGTTGCAGAGTGGAATTCAAATAAATTGCTGTCATCTCATTAGTTACTGAATATTTCCTCATACTCTCCTAATTTGAATTACTACATGTTTTTGTATCACGAACTGAGTTTCTATATGTATTTGATATTAATTATCAAGAACAGTATATACTGTGCATTATTCTTCAGGCTTATTTTACCACAGAGCCACCCCCACTCTCCTCACCCCCCCCCCACACACACACACAGAGCTAGCTTTTCATGGGACTAGCATTCTGTGGTATACATTTTGGTAAATTATCTTATTGAAGTTTTGTTTTTTTTTAATATAGGATGTCTATTGAATGTAATCTAAGTTTTTGCTATAATATTTTGTAATGACAAATTCATTCATTGACAGTATGGTTAGTTTTAAATCTTGTGCCTGAAGTATGTTTACGTAACGGTGTGCCCTTTTGTTTGAGAGAAGAAGTAAATGAGCAGACAAGTAACTTACATTTCTGGATTTTTACTCATTGTTTACATTAGTTTTAAAAATAAAAGAACTTTAATAGAAGATTCCAGAAGAAACTGAGTTAAACTAAAGAGTATGATGCCAAAATTATTTTCTTACAACAGAATTGAAATCATAACAAACTTGAAAATTAAAAATTAATAGCAATACAGTATGATGTGTTACTGTGTGTTCATATTACCACTTAATCCTGGTTGTTTATATAATTAAAATAGTATAGTGCTTTACACATCATATCCAATAATGGGCTTTTTTTAAAGAACAGAGAGTTTATATAAGACAATCCTTTATTTTATTATCTTTATAACTATTTACTGTAAGACATGGAGTTATTTATGTTCTAACTTGTGTATAGTGTAACGTAGTATGATAATTAGGATTTTCCATTCAAATATAATTGTAAAAGATTTATTCATTCAAACTTTGAAAATACAGCTTCATACAGCAACTAAAAGAATGATCCTGCTGTCTGTGCTCAGCGTTAAAAGGTGGCTGATTGCCACAGGTCCAAGCGTATTCAAGATGGCAGGAACAGGGTAGCCGCCTGCGATGGCTGTCACGGCCCCAGTAGACGTTCAAGGCGGGAAGGAGAGGGAGAGCGGTTTCCGGCACATGCCCTTCTGTCCCTAGAAACACCACAGCAGCTGTCCGCCTGTGCTCTAACTGGCAGGAAATGCAGCATATGTGCCCCACCCACCACCCCAGCTTTGCTGGGAGCCTCAGAAAATGAGGTTTAACTTTTCCATTCTCTCTAGTGGAAGCAGACAGAGAGTGGGTGTGTTGCATTGGCCAGTCAGCAATATGTGCCATATGAGTGAAAAGGAATAGTCATCATAATATTAAAAATAAGAGCTAATATTTATTGAGGCCTTAACATGTGTGGGGCACTGTCCAGTGCCCTTTACATGTATTAACTCAACCCTCACAACCACCTTTGGAGGCGGGTGCTGTTATGATGTCCGTCTTAGAGGTGAGGAAATGGCACACAGCTGGTAAGAGTATGAGCCAAGGTTTAAGCCCAGTGCTTTGACTCCTTGGTTATGCTCCTAATTGTTCTATTTCAGGGAGAAAAGATTCTATTATTTTTTCCTTCTAACTTATATTAGGAAAGATATTTCATTCAACCTATGCAAATAATGAAGAATAGTAGAGAAAAACGGACATATTAAAATAGTGTTTTTAATATAAAATTTCACTTCGGGTGAGCCAGTCATTTCATGATGGTATGAAAAAGAACTGTCCTAAGTACAATTTTATCAGTCAAATCCTGGTGTAAATCAGCTTTCTCACTCCTGTGACTCAAATACGTGTTTGTTTTCACTTGTAGATTAAAATAGGTTCAAAGATTTTGTTTGCTGTCTGGTTTAAGTAGTATTTTGAGTGTCGTTCTAGAAGGTTAAAGGTTGCACTTGGTTACCAAGTAGAGCAAATACAACCTGGTTCCCATCAGGTCAATTGAATCAACAGCATAGAGCAAGAATTTATATAATTTTGTTAGGAACTATCTCATGTTTTTTTGTTTTTAGAAGGAGCTGGTATAAACTATCAGCCTGTGAATTTTGTGCATCAGCTGCACGCTTTCAATAACTGGAGAAACAGAGCTTTCCTTCCCCACCTCCACTCCAGATTCCGGGTGGTTATCTTTGTATCTCTTACTACTATTGAAATCATAGAAAAAATGGTGACACACATTAAACTAAGTGAAATAAGTCAGAGTGAAAGACAAATACCATATGACTTTACTTACTTGTATAATTTAAGGAGAAGAAAAGCAAAAAATTATGAAACAAAAGCCATCGATACAGAGAACAGATTGGTGATTGCCAGAGTGGGGGTGGGGGGTGCACAAAATGGGTGAAAGGGATTAAGAGGTACAAACTTCCAGATACAAAATAAATAAGTCATGGCATGTAATGTACAGAATGGTGAATATACTCAATAATATCATACTGCAATTTGAAAGTTGCTAAGAAAGTAAATCTTAAAAGTTCTCATCACAAGAAAAATATTATTTTATAACACTACATGTTTACAAATGGTAATAAGCCTTATTGTAGTGATCACCTGAAACTAATAAAATGTCAATTATACTTGAAGCAGAAAATGTTTAAGTGCTGAGACTTAAAGAACATATGTCAGGAGATGATGGGGATATAAATAGCTATAAAATCACATGAAAATATACAGAGTGAAAATGTCACAGGTTTAGAACAGTCATTTCCTAAAACCCCCTTTACATATTAGTTTGCCTTATGCCTTAACCTTAGCCCTCTCTCTTTTTTTATAACTGCACATACTCTTCCTAAGAGAGCTTATGCTCTACCATAATACCAATAACTGTTACAACAAAGATTACCTGTTACTAAGTTCTTACTATGTGCCAGGCACCCTTAAGCTTGCATGTGATTGTACCTCCTTTAATCCTCCCAACAACCTTGTGAAGTAGGTGCTATTATTATTCACACATTATAGTTGGGGGTGGGGGATGAGGGTTAGTAAGGTTAGTAATTTGCCCAAAGTCACAATAGTTGCAGATTGAAAAGGCAGCAGGAAATCCATGTTGTTCGATTTCAAAACTTGTGTTTTCTACTATTTTACTGCGCTTACACTCCTTTGCATAGCATCCTGTGTGACCAATATCCTCTTAAGTCTATGAGTATAACCATTTCCTCTCCCTCAAATTTTGAATCTGTGAATCCATCAGGCTTCAAGACGCTTTTAATCACCTGTAGTTGGATAGCTAGTGGACATCTCAATTTAACATATCCAAACTGAACTCCTTTCTAGGTTTGTTACAGAGCAACAGAAGGTCTGTTATTGTCTGCCGCCTTATGGAAAGATGCCTCTCAAAGCCAGAGATTTGTGAAAAGGAAAGGAAATGTTTATTTAATGCTATACAGAGTTAAAGTAGTGACTTAACTTCTTCATTAAAATATCGAAGTCCTTTAGGATACCCACAGAAGCCCACAGTGCTTCCTATCTCCCTCTGCCCTAATTCAGGGTACCGTAATTCAGGAAGAGAAGCACACGTCCGGGATCCAGGCTCTTGACACCGTCAGCTGTGTCGTCATCCAGGCAGGATCTCTAATTAATCCAAAGCCATGTGGCACCTTCTCATGGCCTACTGGCAACAGTCCTTTCACCCTTCTTCCAGGCAAAGTCTCTCTTGTTCCCAGGCCACGCAGCCAAAGGGAGCACCCCAAAGCCGCGTGGTCCTTCTCCTACCAAAGCTGTGGGGAAGGGGTCCCCACTCTGGCAAAGCCACGTGGCTCTCCCTCTTCACCAAACCTTCAGGGGTCTGTACTCGTGAAACCCGTGGATCTTCCCCTCTGGCAAAGCTGCAAGAGGGTCTCCACTCGGGCAAAGCCAAGTAGCAATTCTCTGCTAAAGCCACATGGTGATTTTCCCTCACAGGGCTGTGGGTCTTGACTCTGGTGAAAGCGCGTGGATTCTCTCCTCAATGGCTGCTGCATCTCAGTTTAAATCCCTGCGCCAAATCTCTTCTGTACCCCCACTTCCGACTCCTCCTACAGTCAGTTACACCTGCCAGCATTCCCGTATATTCCTAGTTTTTTGGGGATGCCATCATGAGTCTGGGCAGGTATGTTCCCATTTCCTGGAGCCAATCTTCTCCAAGCTCCCATGCAGGTGCTGTGACTTGGGGTTCCTCCCCCAGTCACGTCTTGGGGGGAGTCCTTTCCATCCCCCTGGCTCAAAGCATGGCCACAGCTATTTAACACATCTAAGCTACCAGCCAAAGGCTATAGATATGTTAAATGACCATGCCATGGATTAGCAGCTCTGCATGTCCCTGCTCCATGTGTCCCTTCCTCCAACTCATACCTGTGGGGGAAGGGGTGAGGACATCTTATATGTCCCTCTAATATTTCCTGGATACCCTGAGTTCTGGGCCCATTCCAAATCTCTATTTTGGGGGCCCCCCTCCTGGCTGCACCCTGCATCAGGCTCAGCCCCATTCTACCACCAAACAAGAATAATTCAGGTACTTGGTGAATAATATCAACATATGTCCAGGTGGCCATGCCAGGTACCTGGAAATTAGGCTCAACTTTATTTTTGAATACATCCATGCAGATCAAGAGTTTTGTGTTCTTCCTCCTTTCCTTTTTCCATTTTCACCACTTCCATTCCCTACTTGAGACCTACAATCACATTTTGTCTGTATTTAACTGACTAAACCTACTATCTCCTTATTTTCCTTGCCTTCTGTCTTTTCTTTTCTCATATAATCTTTCTACAGTAGAAATGTGATCATATTAGCTCCTAGCTTAAAATGAGTTCATGGCTCCCTTATAGGTCAAAACCAAACTTCATAGTAGCAGGACCTACCCTCTTCAGGAAGCTCAGGCAAACCTAAAGTTCCTCTTTAAGTGAGGTGTCCAGGAGACCTACGGCTGCCGCCCCATACCTGGTGTCCTTTCTGGGCTGGAGATCTCTCCATCATAATACCCACTGCGCTGTGTTCTACCATTTGTCGCCTCTCTTCCTTTCAGATGCAAGCACTTTAGGTCAAAAATCAACCTCTTCCTCTCCCTTCCTTTTCTCCCCTCCTCCATTTTCCCCTCTTCCTCTTCATCTTCCTCTTCCCCCTCCTTTTCTTCTCCTTCTCCTCTTTCTCTGTTGTCTTTCCTGTCAGGATTTTTTTAGTTACTTTGTAGTAACATAACATCTGCAAATTCTTCATTGAAATACAATAAGCTCACAGCATAATAAAATATCTTCTTCACTCTCCTCAACTTTCTCCCACTTTCCAGAGGCAACTATTTTAATTCTTAGGTTTTTTTTTATTTCCATAGTGTTTACCTCTTCCCTATTTCTAGATAATATGCTTAGACCATTTTTTCATTTCAGATGTTACCTGACAAGTGGTCGAAAACTTAGTTCCCTTACCCCCTCCCCATTTGTATTCTCCCCATACATCCCTTCTCCTTCACCCCTGCTGTCTTCACAGTAACTTTAGAACGGGTGGTGGTCAAAAGAATAGGGAGTGTTTACAGACTGCAGGCGTGTAAATATTCCTCAGCCCCCCAGGTACTATTCCATGATTGTTTCCTATGGGACAACAATGTCATTTCTAGGTTTTATTGATTCGCTTAGCATTTGTGTATACCTGTCACTGTTTTGTCCAAATGTTCTGACAGGCCTGTGAAATAAGCAGCAATTGCTTTTGCGAATAGTCCAATACAGCAGATTTGCTTTTAGTTCCTTGGCCACGGTTCTCTCCTGCAGCCCAGTTTTCCCCCATGTGATCTGAACTGGCTGCTCTGGGCCCGGCACACCAGTGCTATCCTGGGAATTCTTTTTGCCACTTTGCTGTTTTGTCCCTTCTTCCCTTTTTCTAGATCTCATGTTTTACTTTTTCTTACTGTTCTTTCTTGTTTTGCAAAAGTTACACCTTCCAGTAGTTTCCTAAGAATGAGTGCATATGGAAACTTTTAGGGTCTTTTTATCCATAGCTACCTGTGACTTCAGTGTTGTGCCTTGACTTGGAGAAAATGGAATTAAAGGAAGAACACTCCTGCCATATCACGGCCTTATCTTTTCTCCCCTGCTTTTTATATTCAGATTCTCAAGACGCTGCCTCTCTGGATGAAGTCAGAGGCACTCACTTCCAGAGTGCCACTGGCAACCATGAGGCAGGAGAAATCTGCCCCCATCCCTTCCAACGTCTTTCTTAGGGTCTGGTCCATCGTTCTGAATGAGTATTTTTTGTAACATGAGAGTGACTTCCAAAAATAGTACCCAAATTTCTGTCTGAATTCGAGGCCCGAATTTCCGGCTTACTTCTGGAAGCAATCTGTAGGTCCCTGCAAGTACCTTGCACTCACCAGTCCCAAAGGAAACTCATTATCTTCTCAAACATTGCCCCTGACCCTGCACCAAACTCAATATTATTTTTAAAATTTCCATATTTTCTATCTCACCAGTCATAGGCTCCAAAGACATCAGATATGTCCCACTCACCCCTCAGCAGCTTCACTCCCTGTCTGTCCCCTCATCTTACTGATTCTGCTTTAGAAATATCCTTAACTCTCCCTTCTCCCATTCCATGACACTGCAATTCTTAGAAACACCATTTACAAATTAAACCAGGTGCTTTGTTATTCAGACATAGCAAAGCTTTGACTATTGCAGTTACTCTGTTTATTTAAAAGTTTTCACAGCAGGAGAGAGGCTATAAATATTTTGAATACAAATTGGCTTGTAGTTAGAGAAATTGAATTCTAGTCTACAATAAAAAATGGCTAATTTTTATTCCCCTAGTTTATATTAGAATAATATAAATATGAATCATTTAAATACTCTGCTATACCTCACTTTTGTTTTCATCATATCTTTTGGCTTTGTACCTGCTATTCTTTCTGCCAGGTCTGCTCTTCTCTCCCCAGTCCCTACAATAGCTAACTCCTGCCTTTTCGTCAGGTCATAGTTCACCAGGAAGCTTCATATAGATCCCTCCCATCCCTGTCACACTTTTCTGCTTCTTGAGAGCAGACATTTGTTAACTCTTGGTGTCTAGGTATCTTTAGTGCTTAATAATGTCCTGATACATAGCAGGCCCTGAGTAAACGTGTGTAGAATGAATATTCTAAATGCAGGTTTCACATTTGGAAGAGCGCTTTCATTACTTCTCTTCATCTTACATGTTGGATTGTTCAAAACTCTACTTGTACTTTTGATTAGAGTTTCCCTTAGAATGATGTTATATATTATGTCCTTTACTAAGAAAGTTAATATATATTATGTCTCTTACTAAGGACATAATCAAGTACACTATAAAAGATTTATTTAATTTATAATGTATCAAAAGCAATGCTTGAAATATATAAGCAGACATTTCATAAACTTGCTAAAGCACTATAGAGTTCATTTATGAATTTATTTCTCTACATTTGTATACCACTTAGCAATTTACCAAGTGCTTTTATTTCTATTATTTCATCTGATCCTCTGATTAACACTAGACAGGTATTCTCTCTCTTATACATGCCAGGAATGATTATACCAGTCTGGTGTCACACAGGTAGTTAGGTGAGAGTTCAGAGAAGAATACAGGCATTCTTATTTAGGTATTATTCTTTCCATTATGCATGTGGGTGTGAAGGCCAAGAAAAGCCGCCAGCCCTGGAGAAGCAGAGCAGGGGCAGAGGTTCCAGGCGGAGAAAGTGATGGACAGGAGAGAGAATGTTTGTGAAGAATCACAGGCAGTTGCATTTAGCTGAAGAACAGGTTGTGATGCTGAAAGTAAAGATAAGATTAGAAGAGCAATTAGAATCAGTGTTGGGAGCAAGTAAAAGTGATGGGACTTTATATTGAGGGAAGTGAGAGATATTAAAAACCTGTGCCTAGGGGCTTAAGATCATCACCCTCCTTTAGGACTTATCAGTACAGCATGAGATGAATTAGAATTAGGGAGAAGCTGGAAGCAATGCAAGTCCAGGCAACTCCCGCAGTGTTCAGGTAAAAAATAATTCCGTTTCGGACCACCACCACATAAAGTTTAGTCACAAAGGAAACAGTGGTTCAGTTTATGAGATACTTGGGAGTGTCCAATAGCATTTGTCAGCTGACTGGACATTTAAGACAAAGGAAAAGGAAGAAACGAAGCCTTGTGTTGTCTACACAGTGATGGGAATGCACTCCTGCCGTTTCCCTGGCCCCATCTTCATCTATGACCTTCTTTCTCCTGCATCATTATTCCTTCCAGCTGACCATGTTGTGCCACATTTGTTAATATAGTCAGCGTATCTTAAGAAACACTTCCTGAGTAATAATAGCATTGTGATAGGTGTGAAAGATAAGTGACACCACAGTCCCTGCTCTCGGTGAACTCGTAGTCTAGTGGTGGAAATTGTCAAGTAAACAATATTGTAAAGGACTTGTTGCTCTGTGTGCCACCCACTCCAGCCACTTAGGTCAGGAAAGGATTCTCAGTTATCTGTCTTGAAGGACAAGCAGCGAGCTTAGTGAAGAAAGTGCGATGGATGTTTTCTATAGCAACAACAGCTCGGTCAGACACATGAACTGGAGAACACGGAACTGTGGTGTAAGTTGTTAAAAGAGTCAGCATCTATCTCCTAAGAGCAATGGAATTCTCCTGCCCACCCATAGTATAATTATAACACTCGGGGATCTCAACATTATACAGTATAATTCTTTAATACCCGGTGCATTTTAGAATTTATCCAATTATCCCTATAATGCCATTTATAACCTTTTCACTTTTCAAGAGCAAATCAAAGATTGTGGGTTGCATTTGGTTTTCATGTCTCTTTAATGTTTTGTTTTAAAGATTTATTTATTTTTAGAGAGAGGGGAAGGGAAGGAGAAAGAGAGGGAGAGAAACATCAATGTATGGTTGCCTCTCCAGCGCCCCCTACTGGGGCCTGGCCCACAACCCAGGCATGTGCCCTGACTGGGAATCAAACCAGCAATCCTTTGGTTTTCAGGCCCATGCTCAATCCACTGAGCTACACCAACCAGGGCTCTTTAATCTTTAATCTAGAACAGTTCCCTAACTTTTTATTTTCTTTATTTTTCTCTTGGCCTTACATGATATTGATGATTTTTAATAACCCAGGCCAGTATGATTTCACTTATGTGGAAGGTAAAGAACAAAATCAATGAACAAATATAAAATTGAAACAAACTCATAGAGACAGACACCAGACTGCTGATTGCCAGAGGGGAGGGGGATGGGAGACTGGGTGAAAGAGGTGAAGGGATTGAGAAGTACAAATTGGTAGCTACAAAATGTAAAGTACAGCATAGGGAGTATAGTCAATATTGTGGTAACTATGCATGGTGCCAGTTGGTTACTGGGAATATTGAGGGGAGCACTTTGTAAAGTGTATGATTGTCTAAGCACTGTGCCGTATACCTGAAACCAATAGAAAATAATACTGAAAGTAAACTGTAATTGAAATTTTTTTAAAATAATAAATTAAAAATGGTAAATAAAAAAGAGAGAGAACCCAAGCCACTTATTTCACAAGATATTCCTCACTTAGGCTTTGTATAATGACTCCTCCCATTTAAATTCAGGTGAAATTTTTTTAATTATATTTTATTGATTATGCTATTACAGTTGTCCCATTTCTCCCCCATCATTCCCCTCCACCCTTCCCACCCCCTCCCACCCACATTCCCCCCTTTAGTTCATGTCCATGTGTCATAAGTTCTTTAGCTTCTTTTCTACTTTTCCCACACTGTTCTTGCCCTTCCCCTGTCTATTTTCTACCCACCATCTATGCTACTTATTCTCTGTACCTTTTCTCCCTCTCTCCTCCTCCCACTCCCCTCTTGCAAACCCTCCATGTGATCTCCATTTCTGTGTTTCTGCTCGTAGTCTAGCTGTTTGCTTACTTTGCTTTTGTTTTAGGTGTGGTTGTTAATATCTGTGAGTTTGCTGTCTTTTTACTGTCCTATTTTTGATCTTCTTTTTCTTAGATAAGTCCCTTTAACATTGCATATAATAAGGGCTTGATGATGATGAACTCCTTCAACTTGACCTTATCTGAGAAGTGCTTTATCTTCCCTTCCCTTCTAAATGACAGTTTCGCTGGATAGAGCAATCTTGGATGTAGGTCTTTGATTTTTATGACTTGGAATACCTCTTTCCAGCCTCTTCTTGCCTGTGAGGTTTCTTTTGAGAAATCGTCTGACAGTGTGATGGGAACTCCTTTGTAGGTGACTGTGCCCTTATCCCTTGCTGCTTCTAGAATTCTCTCCTTCATTTTAATCTTGGCTAATGTAATTATGGTGTGCCTTGGTGTGTTCCTCCTTGGGTCCACCTTCTTTGGAACTCTCTGAGCTTCCTGGACTTCCTGGAAGTCTATTTCCTTTGCCAGATTGGGGAAGTTCTCCTTTATTATTTGTTCAAATAAGTTTTCCATTCGTTGCTCTTCCTCTTCCCCTTCTGGTACCCCTATAATTCAGATGTTGGGACGTTTAAAGATGTCCTGGTGGTTCCTAAGCCTCTCCTCATTTTTTTGAATTCTTGTTTCTTCCTTGTTTTCTGTTTGGTTGTTTCTTTCTTCCTTCTGGTCCACTCCATTGATTTGAGTCCCAGTTTTCCTCCCATCACTATTAGTTCCCTGTGCGTTTTTCTTCATTTCACTTATTGTAGCCTTCATTTGTTCATCTAATTTGCCGCCAAAATCAACCAGTTCTGTGAGCTTCCTAATCACGAGTGCTTTGAACTGTGCTTCTGATAGGTTGGTTACCAGTGCTTTGAGCTCTGCATCTGATAGGTTGACCACCTCCTGGTCGTTCATGAATTAGCTCCAGGGCTCCGGTCTGTTCTCCCATTTGAGCCATCCTTGGTTTTGTTTTGTTTTTGTTTTTTTGTTTTTGTCTGGTTGGGGCTGTTACGTAGTGAGGGGTGTAGCCTTAGGCATTCACCAGGGCAGGGCAGCACAGTCGCTGGGTTGTGATGCTGGATGAGGGGGTGGGGTCCAAGAGGGAACAATGGGGCTTGCTCCATGCCATCTTGCTGATTCCAGTTCCTTCAGCCACTTTCCCCTAGCAAATTGGGCCCTTCTGATGCTGATTACCGTGTGGGTGGGCCTGCGCATGCTTCAGGACCGAGTGGGTCTGCCCAACGAACTCTCCTGTGAGGCTGGAACTCCCTCCCGGCACTTCAGGCCCTGCGCCACGCGGTCTGTCTTGCTGCCCATTTTCACCTGGTTTATCTGTGCGCGAATGTGTATCCACGGTCAGCTGCCTTGCGCGCCCCGCTTGGCCTCCTCAAATTCGGCAACTGCCGCCTGTGCGCCTGGGGTGACTGCGCCCGAGACCACCAGCCACTGTCCTATCCCTCTGCAACCCAACTCCAGCTCCACTGGCCATGGACTCCGCCAGCCGCTGAATCTGACTCCACCCCTCTTAGTGATCTCGGTGAATCATTGCAGACTCCCATACAATTCAATTTTCTCTCTGTCCTGGTTGGGTTTTTTTTTTTTTTTTTTGTTCTATATTTTTGTTGTCCTTAATATTGGTTGTGACAGGAGGCACAGCGTGTCGACCTATGCCTCCATCTTGGCCGGACGTCCCAGGTGAAATCTTTTTGTGCAAAGTATTTTAAAGGTTATGTTGTGTCTGCCCCAGTGCATCAATTCAGAAGGCAGTTGTCTGTTTCCCATCACTGGGAAACACAGTGATATCAGATTTGATTATTTGGGTAAGGTGGTATCTGCCACATTTCTTCATATCCTGTTCCTCTACCAGTCTTATACAGATTATTTTTTGTACCGTTGATGGTTTCTACCTGAGTCAGTTCCTATTATTTGAATTGTAATATGGTGTTTTTTTTCTATTTCCCTCATATCTGTGTCCTGTTTATATCCTTGGTCTTCTTTATATCTTCGGCATCTACTAGTTTACGGTCTTCTTTAAAGAAGAGCTTTCTCTTTCTCCATATTTATTTTTTAATACTTTAGTACCAATACAGATGCATGCTTTTTTCCCTAGTGTGTAATAATCCATTCTCATTATTACTTATTTGGTGCTCAAATTGTCCTCTTAATTGCCTAAAGCTACCCTTCAATCTGGCTCCTCTGCCCTTTGGCACATGCCTGTCTGAGCACTTTCTTGTTTTCTGGCATAACAATATGTTCCTCGATCATCTCACAACGTCTTGGTCTCAGCCCTAAAACCGCCCATTTATCTAAGTATTCTGGTTCCTGTTAGTGAGTAATGATATTCAGACACCAAGTTCCAAGAGCTAGCTGTGCACCTTGCTACTGCACTGTTATTACTTCCGGGCTCCTTGGGCCACAAAGTTTGGGAATCTAATCCAACACTTCACAGCTCTTCCTATCCTCCTACCATTTTATATTTGTATTTCCACCCCTGTGGCCAATGTCAGCATATTTACCCATCTGTTCAGTCTTAAAATATGCATGATAATTTCAGATCACTATATCAATACCACTACCAACAGCAAACTTACTAAGGAAAATTTAAATTTTCTTTGTAGTTCTTTTTTTTTAAATGTATGTCATTTGTCTCATACTCGTTTTCTTAAAGTTTTTGATTTTTTAGATGCTTTCTTTTACTAACAAAATATATTCAAAACCTTACATACTTGACATTACCTATAGTTCTTTTGGGGAAAAATATAGTTGAGTTTGAGTGCAACATTTCAAAGATAGGTAGTTACTAATTAAAGTGTCTGAACTATTTAATGTATTTTAATTAAAATAGCCATCAAGCCACTTTAGAATTAAATTGATGTGTAAATTAACAATCTCCAAATACTCTCTTTCTCTTCCAACTTTTTTTATTATACCTACAAGTTTTAGTACTTTTCTAAAAATGTGTATTAGAACCAGAAGGAAAAGGGGTTGGTGCATATTTATAGTTATACATCTTTTTGTAAACTGTGCTTTATTTGTATTCTAATGTATTCACTTGTCATCTGTTTCCTATAATGGGATTGCATCTCAAATAAAAGAAAAAATAATAATTCCAGAGAAAAATAAGTTTCTATTACTTTAGAAAAAACTATATCGCAGCCATACAATTTCATAGAGAATGCCTGCAAATAAACTCTCTGTAAGGGACAAAAAATATCTTTGGTGTTTCTTTGTATTTCAGTTGGGCCAGTAGTATTGTCGGAACTTTTTTTTCCTGTTTTCTTTAAATAGTATTTAGCATTGACAGCTATATATAGCTATGATTACTGCAAGAAAATACGACATTTGTAGAGAGAATTGGCCCTATAACTGTGTCATTAATCATAGACAGGATGTCAATTCAAACTAATCATAATATGATACAGTCCTTTAGATTTTGGAAATCCTCTTCATTTGCTTTTCATTGTAGAAGACAAACTTCATACATTCTGTAACAGTCTGTAATGATTGTTGTATTCACCTAAAGTTAAGGAACGATTATGCTCTGATATAAAGAATCAGTTGTCGGGGGCATGTTCTCAAAAGTTAGCATAGAAATACAATTTTGTACAATAATTTGAGACAGCAGAATATCAATAACACAAACAAAAGCACTCCCACACCTGGCCAATTTTAGAACAGACGCTGATGCTTTGAAAACAACCCATTTCTACAAGACAGATGTGATTTGTGTTAACCTGAGACACGAGTATGACCAGAACCACATTCCATTTAAAGTTATTGTGCCCACCCCCTGTAATCAGCGCTCTGAAGTGAGTCAGTAGAACTCTGTCCTTTGTAATGGACAGTAACAGGCACTAATGAGACAGATTTCATTAAAAGATTTTTGATTTAGGAGGGAGGTAAAGTTCTGTCATATTTTGAAATCGCTGCTGCTTTAGTCCTGGCATCTGATCTCCCCCCGACAACCCCCCACCATCACCATCTCCAGTTTCTGTGTATGCGTGACATTGCTGTGGCAACCCCGAGGGCTGATGGAATTCCCTGCATCTCTCTTCACAGAGGGAGACGAGACAGGAGTGATGGATAGTCTGCTGGAGGCCTTGCAGTCGGGGGCTGCCTTCCGCGACCGGAGGAAAAGGACACCAAAGTCAAAAGGTGAATATTATACTTGTTCCATGTTACTTTCTAGGGAACTATCACAAAGAACAACCCTTTTATACTTTTTAATTCTTTTAAAGTCATATGTCAAGAATGTACTGCTATGGGCAACATTTCAGAAGTTTCATAAGTTTTCTTAATCCTTCCCTTGCGATGACAAATGTCAGAGGGAGAAGCATTCCAGTTGGCCGGTGTCAGTGGCACATTACAAATCAATGCGCTGAGCCTAGGAAATCCTGATTAGTGTGACAAGTCTCTTCTAAAGAACCATATGTACTTTCTCCCAGTGGAGTTTACAGTAGCATAATTAAATGGCAAGTAAAAGTCATAACATTATTGCTTTGCTTCCAGAAATACTTAACCTTGGAAAAAAATACTGTTACACTTCTTGAGATGAACAGGCCTCTATATTAAGTTTCTCTTCTATATTTTTTTTTAACAGATATTCGGCAGAGTCTCAGTCCAATGTCTCAGAGGCCTGTTCTGAAAGTTTGTAACCATGGTAATAAATAGTATTCATAAGTTGCACATTCTTCTTATCTACTGTTATCCTGTTGGTCTGTGATTTTAGTAGGCTGCTACGAAGTTCTCAAGTTTCAATATATCTAAAATAGTAAAAATGTGGATCTTTACTATGAGATTATGTACTCATTCTGCATCCTGACATTATTGCCTTGAGGTAGTGTCTAGAGTTCTTCTTTTAGGTCTTGAGTGAATATTTTCGTTGTTGTTGTTGTTGAGTGAATATTTTCATTGTTGTTGTTGTTATTATTTGAAGTTACTTCACACATTCTGATCAGTGTTGTTCTGTGTATTCTTGCAAAAGCATTATGCTCTCATAATACTATACTAAGTAGTGGATTTACTTTACATCAGGATACAATTTGAAATGTTGAATCTGTTACCTATTGTACTCTACCACACTTGCCAATGCAGTTTGAAATACTGTGACCAGCATTTTGCAAAATCATAATACAGATGAGCTTCCTGTGGTATTGTGGGCAGTTGTGCTAGGCCAGTAAAAAGAAGGTAAGTTGACTTAGTCTCTGCTATTTATAAGATTGAGTCCTTTCCAACATCCCTAACTACCTCCTGCACACCTGTCTCAAGTTGCCAGTTTGCGTTGACTGGCTTTTATTTACTCTGGTTCCCTTTTTCTCACTGTTATATATTATGGGATCTGCTTACCATCCTTTGTCAAAAACAAATTTATTCACTGTGATTGCCATTTATTCAGAGTGGGAGTGTCACCAAAGTTCACCAGCTTTATAAATGGAAAAATACTTAACAGATTCCATTCAAGGATTGTTTGGGGTACAGATGAGTTAAGTAATTAAGTTCTGGTTCTAATGTATACCTGAGAAGTGAAACATTTTTAGGAGAGCCTAAAAAATTTGTAAGGTTATGAAGTAAGTAAAAAAATGACATGCATATAATGATCTCTTACTAGCTGTATAGTGCCTACTGCTCACAGTAAATAAAGTACATATGAAAGGTTAAAACCTGCAGCAAAATTTTACATAGATCTTTTGACTTTTTTCAACAGTCTGTTTTGGGGAGGATGTTTGTTTTGTTTTGTTTTGTTGTGTTTTTTGCTTTTTCCTACTCGAACAATAGGGGAAATGAATTAAAGTAAATCAGAAAAATTTATTGTGGATAATTAATTCCTAATTTGGGGTTTATGATCTAAAGTCATGTGACTTATGAAATAGTGGCAAAAAGTGTAGAGGATATTCTCTTTCTGGACACTAGAATCTATTTTGTTTTCTGGATGAACACATGGAAACTCAGGCTGAAAACTTCTCAAAACTCCATAGCTAGTAACTGACACAACCTTGACCATGACACATTGCCTTTCTCTTTTGCTTGCATGTAGGTACTTTGATTTTTTTATTAGTAGTAAAATATATAAAATAAACAGTTCAGCCCACATTGTAAGTCATTGAAAAACCACAGCCAGCACAGTGACCATGGTATGATCGTGATGGCGAATGTACTTCTGCTGTGCTTAATTTTAAATACACATTTTAGGTATGATGATGAGGGGAATTATTTAAGGTAACTGACCTCAGGAACCCCAATCCTTCTGTGACTGTAATATTAGTAAAGTGTTAAGGCTACAAAGGCTCATGTATAATTACATATAAATTGTGATATTTCAATCCATTTTGTAAAAGCAGATGAGAATTGCATTTCTATCTTTACTAAAGCTTATATGTACTATCTTAAGTCCTAAGGCTATTGTAATTAAGCTAGTAGGTTATGTAGTAAGCCAAAGGATATATACCACAAATATCAAAATCTCTATTGTAATAGAAATGCAGTGGATTGACATTTTTTTGAAACTTAATTTGTATTGCTGTTTCTGCTGTGCTTCCCTTCACATTTTTAAGCCACTGAGAACAAAATACAAATGACCAAATTAATCTTTAAGAACTGTGTGTATAAAAAGATGGATTTATTAGACTAGATGTTGAAAAATAAAGAATTTAAGGGAAGTATTTTCAGTGCAACAAGGATCATGATATTTTTAGAAAAAGATGGCATTCAGTGTCTACTTGTAATCTTTCTTCTTCTAAAAATTACTTCTTTTCATTGAAAACTGGAGTATGTGATTGGAATGTAACAGGTAACCCTTTTTACTTTTTAATTTGCTTTCATGTATTTAAAAGTAATGTCTGATGCTTATTTTTTTCTACAAGTGTGTAGTTGCTGATATTATGTCATAGACTATTTTTTTAAGATTTATGAGATTTTCTGCATGGTTGCCAAGCACTATGTTGAATGTTTTATCCATATCCCATTTAATCTTTTTAATACTCCTATCAATAGTCAATACTTTTATCTCCATTTTATAGTTGGAAACAACCAAGGATTGGACAGGTCCAACAGTTTGCTTAAAGTCCTGCTGTCAAATTTCAAACCTGGGTCTGACTTCTGCATCCACGTTCTTGACCTCTGTGCAGTGTCGTGCTCTGAATGTAGCTGCTCAGACCAGCACCCATCCTTCCCATCCTTGAGCTGAGGAGCCATTTGTGTACATTTTTGTCCTCATGACATGAGGTTGAACTAGTGAGATACAGACTCTCTCAGATTTCCTCGCTTCTGGTGTGTCTAGTCCCTTTTTCCCTGATCGGACCACTAGATAGCACTCTTTTCCTCGTCTGAGGCTGGATTACAAGGCTGTACCATCTTCTGGAATTAGGACCACTTTTTATTCCTTTAATAAACTCTGTACTAAAACATCTATAGTAGTTTTAATAAATTTATACACTGAAAGATCACAGATGATATAGATTGTACATACACATTTAGAAACATATATGTTATATACCACTGTCATATTTTATTTTAGAATTGGAAAATGCTAAAGTATCCTCTGAGCTCTTGGTACATACATATTTTGACAAAAGATCACCTCAAGCGTTCTCACTTCTGTGGGATTCAGAAGCACAGAAATTGTACACACAGAATAACTTAGCTGTTCCTCAAACCTCTAGCAAATATACTTTGGTTAAAGCCTTTACCTGTTTTATCTTTTGTTTTGCCTATTAAGGTCTAGGCAGAAATTAAGTGTTTGGCATTTTTCCTTGCTAAATCTCCACTCATTAACTTAGCAAAATTGATTAAAACAACTTGATAGGCACTTAAGATAGAGATACGCTCAAAGATTTCACCATCCAGGTGGAAGACAGACGAGTAATAATTCTCACCCTGTCCTTGCTTAATGCCAAGTGAAGTGTAACACACAGACTCTTGGGAATATCAAGAAGTCTGAAAGACTAATTCACACCTGGCTTCTAGAAGGACCTGAAACCCAAGCTGAGTTTTGAGGGATGGGGGGAAATGAGGCCAAAAAACCCCTGAGGACTGGGGTGGTGAGCCAGGAAAGCAGCAACCTGTGCATCCTTTCTCAAGAGCTCCTTTTGAGCCCCATTCTGAACCCTGTAAAACTATATGCTCTATTCTCTCATGTTATTAGCTAATATAATAATGCTCTTATTAGCACCCTAGTCTTTCCCAGTTTATGATACTCATTTCCCTAAAAATGTTCTTATTCAGCACCTGCCACGCTGCTCATGAGTCCCTTCAGGGTCGGGGTAAGGCAATAAAGGAAGGGGTCTGTCTTGTTTGTTGCTGTAACTCCAGTGCTTAACTGGGTTAGTGCCTGATACATGGATGTTTAGTAAGAATGAATTGAATGAACAGACATATTTAGGTTTAGGCTTGCATGGAACAATTAATGCATATTTTAGGCAAAAATCAGATCCCTCAATATTGTAACAGAGTAAACAGAAGGTCCATTATTGTCCACCGCCTTATGGAAAGATGCCTCTCAAAGCCAGAGATTTGTGAAAAGGAAAGGAAATGTTTATTTAATGCTATACAGAGTTAAAGTAGCGACTTAACTTCATTAAAATATCAAAGTCCTTCAGCATACCCACAGACGCCCACAGTGCTTCCTATCTCCCTCTGCCCTAAGTCAGGGTACCGTACTTGCAAGGACGAGAAGCACACGTCCGGGATCCAGGCTCTCGACACCGTCAGCTGTGTCGTCATCCAGGCAGGATCTCTGGTTAATCCAAAGCCATGTGGCACCTTCTCATGGCCTACTGGCAAGAGTTCTTTCACCTTTCTTTCAGGCAGTCTCTCTTGCTCCCAGGCCACACAGCCAAAGGGAGCACCCCAAAGCCGCGTGGTTCTTCTCCTACCAAAGCTGTGGGGAAGGGGTCCCCACTCTGGAAAAGCCACGTGGCAATTCTCTGCTAAAGCCACATGGTGATTTTCCCTCACAGGGTTGTGAGAGTCCTAACTCTTGGGAAAGCACGTGGATTCTCTCTCAATGGCTGCTGCTTCCCCATTTAAATCCCGGTGCCAAATCTCTTCTGTACCCCCATTTCCGACTCCTCCTACAATCAGTTACACCTGTCAGCATTCCCGTATATTCCAAGTATTTTTGGGATGCCATCATGAGTCTGGGCAGGTGTGTCCCCATTTTCTGGAGCCAGTCTTCTCCAAGCTCCCACGCAGGCGCTGTGACTTGAGGTTCCTCCCCCAGTCATGTCTTGGGGGGAGTCCTTTCCATCCCTCTGGCTCAGAGCATGGTCACAGCTATTTAACACATCTAAGCTACTAGCCAAAGGCTATGGGTATGTTAAAGGACTATGCCATGGATTAGCAGCTCTTCATGTCCCTGCTCCATGTGTTCCTTCCCCCAACTCACACCTGTGGGGGAAGGGGTGAGGACATCCCATATGTCCCTCTAATATTTCCTGGACACTGTGAGTTCTGGGCCCATTCCAAATCCCTATTTTGGGGGCCCCCCTCCTGGCTGCACCCTGCATCAATATCACCCAAATAAATGGAGTTTAGTGTGGCAATTGCCGAAACCTAGGCTGTGAACACAATTAACCCCCTCTCAGCTCCTCCCTAAAATGTTATATGAAGGGGATGCTCGATAATCACTGGTCGGGGTTCAGTGGGTGGTTAGATCAAATGTGCAGGGTATATTTAATCTTGATTGGATTATTCACTCCTTGGAAATGGAAGGTTACTTATGAGTGCATACCTGATTTGGCTATTAGCAAATCAACTAGTTGAAAATAAAGCACCAGAGTGGTGAAAAGTATATCAAGAGTCTGATGCTAGACCAAGAATTTGGACTACTTATGTTTTTGAGCAAGAAAATGACAGGTTTGGGCAGTTTGCCTGGAACTGAAGTGACAAACCGTTTGAGAGGAAAGAATCAAAGCGACTTTGTAGCTACCTTGATGCTGACAGGGGTTGGCTGCAAGGGCTCAGGAGACAGTCAAAGAGCTCATCAAGGTTTGAGGAAGGAAGCCAGGTCTAGGCTCTGCTGGAGACCTTCAGAGGAAGTAGCTGAGGCTGCATAAGCAAATGAGTTACCTACAGGAAAATCTTTAAATCTGGAGAGTGGTAAATCAAGGGCTAAACCTTTTGAAGCCAGGTGAATAATGAAGTGAGTGAAACGCAGAAGAAATGGGGGGAGATTACATAATAATGGAGCCTGCATGATGGTTGAAAGGCAGCTTTCAAGGAGTTGGTTTTCTTGGTTTTTTCTTCCGCTGTTTGTTTCTTTATTCAATTCAGTAGTGCACCACAGAGTGACTAGTGTCTCTCTCTCCCTGCTCTCTTCAGGACATCTCTTTCCCTCTACACTTAGACAGACTATAAAATGCTTGTGACAAAAATTTCACACCTTCTGGTGCATCTCCCTGTAACTTGATTGCATCCTTATTAGATAGTTCTCTTTTCATTAAGTAGTATTTGGGATTTTTTTTTTCTCAGTTAGATGGATATAGAGTAATCAGAAAAAATTCTATAAACTATGTGCAATTAAAACTACTAATGATAAAACTATTTAACTGTGACAAAATAAGATAAAACATAATCAAAATTTTAGGCAAACAAGTATTATGCATTTTTAGTGAACATCCATAACCTAAACAAAATCTTGCTATATTATCTTTACACGAAATCAATTCTTAATAGCCTTAATTTGGATTTGATTATCTATTTTTACTCTCCCACTTATATATGGAGCTTTGAGAGACTTTTATAGAAATAAGATTGTATCGCCTCCAGGCACAGCTGTTCTGCCACTCTTAAGATTTGAAGTCAGAATTAAATGTGAAGCTAGTTAGATATTTTTGAATTAGCATATTTCTCCACAAAATAACTCTAATGAAGCCACACAAAACAGGCTTTATTGTTGATGTATCAAAGCTTCACACATAACCATACCCCCTCACCAAACCACTCAGTCTTGGGCCCCTTATTTCTTGACCTCCCTTTTCCCGAAACAGCAAGAATTTGTCTTGAGGCAAAATTATGAAATTTGTAAAATTTTCAGTGGTGTCTGCTGAGCACTGGCTGCCTTAAGGCTTCTTTGAGAACAATGAGGACAATGTGAATCCAGTCCTTGTCTAGAAAACCTTATCTATCAAAGTAGTAAATGTTGACAACCACAATTTCCATTTCTTTAAACTGTATCCTATTTTAAAATATAAAGAGCATAAGGAATAATATAGTAAAATTATATGATTTTACTAAATGTCATTGGCTTATTTTCTTGAAAATAGCTTTTGTTCTCTTTATGATACACTTGTGCCTGTCAAATAAGCTAAGAAAGGGAGTTATTAAAACACTAATTGTTTTTGGCACCCTTACACTTGAGCTTTCAAGCAGAATCAATTGCTACCTGTTACTGTGAAAAGTCTTAAATATTTTTAAGGAGACTTTTCTAGGGCAGAAATGTAAAACTGGTTGGGTCGTTTCACATTTTATTCAGACATCAGTCTCTCCTATTCACTGTGAAGTCAAGCAATAGGGAGAGAGGGCTGCTGCCTAGGTAAGTGTGCCCTGCAGGGAGAAGGGAAGGGCCGATTTACGCGGCCGGGCCGGGCGACCTTTTGGCGCAGACATTATTATCATGCAGCCTCTTAAGCACGGAACAGGTTAGAAAATTCTCAAGTAGCAAGGACTTCAAGTTGTCTTAAAAGGACATTTATGCAAGAAATAGCCAATGTCTTTCATTTAATGAGCATTCACAAATGGATGCTGAAGGCTGGGACCACACTGAGTGACAAGAAGACAAAGAACTGTTAAGTAAGGAAAGTCATGCCCCTGGCTTCCCTGAAACAGATGTTGTATAATATGTCTCTTGTTCTGTTTGTCTGTAGTAGACTCTAAGCATTATAATCTGTTCACATTTTTGGCTCACTCTAAACTTCTCTCATTGCTTGTAGCACAGGTCCAGAATTGGGTTTACATGGAGTCAGAGGATAAATGACTTTAGGAGTTCCTTGAATTCTGTACTTTTGATTTAGATTTTGTGTTTGGGCTTTTTTCCTCCCTGGTAAAAGGATCTATTGATTTTTTCATATTTCTCTTCCCCCAAAAAAAGAGATTAAAGAGTAATAATGTTGCTGTTTGATTACTGGTCTGTTATACATTTTCTCTTTTCTACATATTATACTTTTACATGTATATCCTTAAAAGGAAGCCACTTTTACTGTAATTGTTTGTCATTTGAGAATAAACCTCCATTGCTATAATCACAAATCTGGGAAATATGCCAAATGATTGACAGATCCACAATTTTAGTGACAAGGAGATTGTTTCAGGTAAACAGTTAAGGTCCAACGAAGTAGCGCTGCCATTGGAGGTTCACTTGGGACACAGGGAAGGGACAGCATCATCCGGACACAGGACAGTCTTTAGTCTTACTGGGTCTCCCAGGCAGGAAGGTGTGCAGGCTCATCCGGGCCTATGCAACTTGAAAAGAAGGAGAAGTTAAGGGACAGATGAGCCTAGGATGTGGAGCAGTCAGCAAAGCCATTGGCTTTAGAGGGGCTTGGTATGGAAAGGATGGAGGAGCACGTGGGCACAGATTGGCTTGAGGACACAGGTGTCATTGTCATCTGAGGAAGAGCAGTGTCAGTAGAATACTAGAAATTGAAGCCAGACAGCATGGATTGGCAGAGAAGTGAAGGCTGTTCTTCCTATAAGCCTGGTTATGAAAGAAACAGAAAATAGCTAGAAAGTAGGTGGCACTATAATGGGTTGATGATTCAATGAGTGGGTTATGTTTCTTTGCTTTTGTATGACATTGGCTTTACCGTCTTTGTATTCTAAATGGAAGGGATGACTATTTAGTGAGGCAGTAGTTAGGGTGAGGTTGTTGGGGGCTGGGACAGGAAAACACAGGTGCAGAGAACCTGGACCATAAAAAGAAAGGGTGTACGGAGAGAAGTGCATGTAAACAACTGAGTAAGGAAGCGTTGGGGGTCTCACCTGATAGCATCTGTTTTTGCTGAGAACTGGGATGGAAGGTCTCCTCCTGAAAGCAGCAGTCTCTGAGAGGGAGAGGAGGCCAAGAGCAATGGCGGACGGCACAGCTCTTCCAGGCAGTGAGAAATAGCTGCTCAGGGAGACGCAAAATAATTTTTGCAATAATGGCCCAGCTGAACAGGGAGACTATAACTTGTGTAATGATAGCAGTCTGTAAAGTGTGAGGAGAAGGAAAGTCACTGAGGTGCTTCCCAGGTTCTGTGACAAAGGGCAGTTGGTTTCCCAATAGCCTGAAGGTACCAAAAATTAATGTCCAAGTGTAACCACAGTGCTCACTCGTAAAGCAGAGCCATTCCATTTTTTAAAAAGATAAGCTATTTCGTATTTTAAAATAGTACAGTAGTTACTTAGGGAAATAATGGATCCCCTGTTGGAACACTTTGCGCAATGTGTGTTTGAGCACTGAGTGTTGTCACACGTGAGGAAGGCATGTGGCAGGACAGCAGTGACCCTGACGCAGATGGTTCTTTCAGGCGTGTGCCAACTAGATCACGTGTCTGACCTGTTTTCCCACAAAACATCACTTGGTGCTACACTCATTTTTTACAAGGTGCCATTAGATTTATTTTTTCTATTTTTATTGTATCTGCCCTCCCTAAAGTTCAGTTCGTAGTAGCCACAGATACAGAAACTATTTTTTAAGATTGTCAGTATTAAAAATAAAGGCTTTGTAAAGTGCCTGACTGGCACATAATAGTTACTTTAAAAATACCAGTAGAGCTCTGGCCAGTGTGGCTCAGTTGGTTGGAGTATCATCCTGTACCTGGAAGGTCGTGGGTTCGGTTCCAGGTTGGGGCATATGCACAGATTGCATGTAAGGGAGGCTGCGCTCGCTCACGCACGCTCTCTCTCTCTCTCTCTCTCTCACTGACATTTATCTTCCTCCCTCTCTCCCTCTCTAAAAGCAATGAAAAAATGTCCTCAGGTAAGAAGTTAAAAAAAATTTATATACCAGCAGCAATTCTTATTCACTGACTATTTGTAAAAGCATAAAACTAGTCAGATTTTTTAAATCCTGTTTATACAGACCTTGAATGACCTGGAGATGCAGTCTGACCTTGAAAACCAGTGTGGAGTCGGTTTGGGCTTTAGAAGCAGACAGGTCTTGCTTTGACTTCTTGCATACTAACAGGGTGACCCTAGCAAGTTTTTTCAGCTTTGAATTTCCTTTTCCTCAGCTATAAAAAGAGAAATTACACTATGTACTCTGACTATTTGTAAGATTAAATGAAAGTGTGTGAGAATACGCTACTTGAAATACCTAGAATTGAGTCAATGTTCAATAAATTCAATATGTGCTAATTCTTCCTCACTCTGTTTTTCCTTCTCTACCATCCTTCTGTGATAAATTCATCCCTACAAAGTTATAAATTCTTCAGCTAAGTGATAGTGGTATGCAGAGTGGGTGTGATAATGAGAGAGGTTGAAGTTCATTTTGTTACGATGAATATTCTCACTTAAATGAATTTTTTCACTTAATGTGCAGCAAGTATTGTGAACTATAGAAGAAAAAAAGTGAAAAATTAAGACTATAGAGACTTTTGGTTTTAAAATACCATAGTAAAGATGTTTTCCCCCTCTTTCACCACAAAACCAAAAAGAGGAGTAACAAAAAGCAATCTCTACTTCTGTGGAATCAAGGCACCTTTAACCTGGAACATCCAAAGGCAGAAGAGAGAAGGAGGGGATGCAGGAAGGACGGAGCTGGAACGCAGGTGTATTCATTTCCAAGGCTTCCGTAACAAACCACAAACTAGGGGGCTTCAAACAACAGAGATAATCATCCTGTCACAGTTCAGAAGACCGGACACCTGAAATCAAGGTGTTGGCAAGGTCAGTTCTTTCTGGAGGGAGAGTCTGTTCCCTTTCTCCCTCCTGTCTTCTGGTGGCCGGTGGGCCTTGGTGGTCCTTGACTTGCGATGTATCACCCTAATCTCTGACTCTGCCTCACGTGGCCTTTTTCCTGTGGGTCTCTTCTCTTGGCCTTCTTATGAGGACACCAGTCATTTAGTTGGGCCTCATCCTATTCTAGTAGACCCCCATCTTAACTTGATTAGATCTGCTAAGACCTTATTTCCAAATAAGTTTACATTCATGACAACCAGGATTGAGGACTTCAACATATGTTTTAGGGGACACAATTTAACCCACAACAGCAGGTGACTCCAGTGAGAAGCAGACCGATTTACTCCTCGCAGGACCACATGAGGGCTCAGGAATTACAGGTTCCAGGAGCAGCCGGCAGAAGGAACAAGGCTTAGAGCTGAAAATGGACGATGGTAAAGGGGCAGTTCGGCCTCCATCCAGGCCTCCTGGCTCCGAAGCTCAGACTTTTAAACATTATGCTGCTCTTCCCTTGCTCCCTTTACTCCTCCCAACCAGGAGGTGAGAGGTATACTGTCTGGAAAAACTGTGATGCTTTGAATAGCAATGCAGGCCAGGGATGAAGTGTACCACTGAAAACAGGGATTATGTGCCCTCAGAAAAGTCTTCTGGAGGAGAAAACGAGTTGCAAAATCCTGTTCTGGCCCCCTCCCACCCCTTAGTCCTTAGAATATAGAAGCCAAGTTTACACTCCAAGCAGATTACAGAATATTCCTGTGAAGGTAATGAACAGTTTAGAGAGACGGTCTCCAGATAATGACATTTGCCCACCCCCTAAAAGCCCTAGCTTACATCAAGACCATCCTACGGGGAGTCCCACAAGTGAACAAACCTACTCACTTACAAAGTCACTACTCTTAGATACTAGTTTGTGTGTCCTTTGAGGAAAACATTTAACATGAAAAAAGAAAAACAACAGTCAACCAAGGGAACTCTTAGTAAGCAAAGAAAATGTGGAGAATAACACCATAATTAATCATTGCAACAGTATCAAAGAGCGCAGTGATGAAAATAGAATTAGATAGCTAGATGGATGGATAGATATTTAGACATCACAGGTTTGGTTCCAGGCCGTGCATGAGAAAGCAAACTGCGATAAAGAATGTCACATGAATATTTTGGTTTCCAAAAAATTTAAAAATTTAGAAGTTATGTTTACATTTAAAAGTTATGTTTACACTATACTGTAGCCTTCAGGCGTGCAGTAGCATCATGCCCAAATAGAAACAATGCTCACACCTTAATCTGAAGTACTTCTGTGTTAAAACAAATGCTGACCACATTCCGGGCTGGCTGGAAGAAGGGGGCCAGCGGACTGGCGCCATGCGGAGTGGCCACAAACCTTCGATTTGTAAGAAGACCCATCTGCAGAGGGCAGTAAAGTGGGGTGCCCAGTTAAATGGGGTGTGCCTGCATTTCCAAAAAAATTATTAGAAACAAAAAAGATATTTTGGATATGAAAAATTCGGTAGCATGAAAAACATAACGCAGTATTTGAAAAAGCATAAACAATAGAGGGTCCCAGGGGACGATCAGGGGAAAATGCAGAGGTTGTAGATAGCCTGACAGATTCGACTGTGCATACTGTTGTATTGTAAAGCTTTGGGGACAGGTTTGGAAAGAGCAGGGGGCAAGAAAATGAGAGGCGGTTATTAACTGTAGGAAAAAGGAAGGTGGTGTGCAATCACAGTATGCTCCTTTCATTGCCACAGCTTTGTGAGCGGCTTTGCAGCTCCAACAATACAGCTGCTGTTGTAGCCCACTCCAAGGTGGCCCCGCAGCTCCCTGCCCCTGCTGTTCGCCCCCTTATGTAGCCTCCCCAGAATATTTCCAGGCTGAGTCTGTAACCAATTAAATAAGGCAGAAATAATGGTATGTCACATCTGCCATTAGGTCACAAAGGGTACTGGGACTTTCTTCTTGGGTGCCCCGTCCCACTTTCTTTGTCTCTTCTGGCCATGTTGCGAGCTGCCCTTCAGACAGGCCCAAGTTGTGAGGAAGCTAAGCTGATGTGTGTCATGATGGGAAACTACTAAGTCAGTGTCTAAAATTGACTAATCAGGTGACAGTAGGAGAAATGTATATAAGGCAGAGTCAGGGACAAGGTTCTGCTAATGTTTCATTGGAGGCCTGTTGGATTTCTGTGTAAAGTACCAATAACTTTAAAGAAAACCAATGTTCAGAAATATTAAAGTTTTTTAATTGGCAACAGGTAGAAAATCATGACAGCAAGACATCTCCAAGAATAACTTAGTCAATCCCTGTTTAGGTAGAATACGTATATAGATAGATAGATAGATAGATATAGAGAGAGAGAGAGAGAGAGAGAGTGTGTGTGTGTATGTGTGTGTGTGTACGTATGGAACTATAAGAGTCAATTTCATTCATTAGCTATCTCCTTTTCTCCTAAAATAGACTGATTGTACTTTTATTTTTTTCCTTTTCATTTTCTCTCTCATTTTAACGTGATCTAGAAACTGAAGTGCTCTTTAATGTGTATTCCTAAAAAGTTGTCGATGATGATCAGAGTCAGTAATGGTAGTGCCTCTAGCTCAGGATAATAAATATGCTACTCCAAATAAAACGGATACTTGTCCAAACTTTTTTTGTGGGTGTTCTGTAGATAATACTGGCCAGTGATTTTGCAGCATATATTTCAATATGTTGTTCCCTTATCATTCTTAATATGAGAAAAAACAATGAAGGAAATGAGTTATAGAAAAAAGTCAAGTACCACTTCTTTTTTTTCTTTTTCTTTTCCTTTTCAGAGGGAAAGTAGCCTTTCAGTGCTGCATGAGAACTGGATGGGTAAACTGAATCCTTAGAAAGCAAGAAAATAGGGTGAAATTAGCATTTTGGAACTTTAACACGATAGTCAGTTGCTCTTTTGTAAGTGTCTTAATACATTAACTGGCTTAGTGAAAGCCAAGGATGCAGCTCTAGTGTAGCTAGACCTATTCGTGATCTGGAGGGGAAAGGCAGCTCCCTTGTTATATGACTCCTTGTTAAGTAGTCAAGGTGAAGAGGTGAATATTAAATATTTTTTTGTTTACAATGGTCTATAAATTCATTGAAGAAAGCACTGCCACGTATTAATAAACCTGAAGGTGTCCCACTAACCCCCAAGTAAATTAGAAATTATCAGCGTTAGCCATGATGACATTACTGTGGTGTGATAGCATTTGGCTCAAACAGTTCTACCACTTATGAGCAGTGATATTAGAATGAATGATAATTATCGTTAAATGCTGTGTACATTATTATTTAACTAACTGTGCTTGCAATTTCCTTCTATTAGTCAAACCTCTTTTGGTTAATTAGTCAAAGGAGCTGTCTATTCCCAATTTCTAGAGGAATAATGAAATAAAGAAACATTAAAATATTCTAAAGGAAGTGACAGTGTATCATGTTTTACCTCATATATCAACTTTATTTACCTTCACTTAGTCTATTATAGCAGCGTCAAAAAATTCTGGCATTTTTTAAATTGTGAAATATGATGATTAGGCTTACTAAATTATATGTGCATATTTTGCCCATTAAAGCACTTATACAACAGAAAAATGCTAACAGGATATGCAAATAAAAACAAAATCCTCCTTTACCAACTTCTCCATATTAAAAGATGAACTAAGTGTTTGGATTTAGCATTAAAAATGTTCATAACATTTTATTGTATTTTAGTTCTAACAAGCCAATAATTCAAAATCTATAGAATTCCAAATCTACAAATGTAAGACACATCTAAGGCAATTTTATCAGTTCATGTATTACTTACTTCTTATTAATAAAGTTAGCCTGAGGAGTTCTTCAGCTGATGTTTGATAAACCATGAACAGGGTTTTATTCATAATCCAAAGTATATTTTATCAGTGGATGTGAAGCATATTTTCATACATTTTCTTTAGTCTTCCCCATGTCCCAAAGGAAGGGAGAAAAGATAGAGAAAAAGAACTTTTAAAATTCGCTGTGATCTGTCATCAGGCGGCTTCCCCAGTAATGACAATGATGCTCCATTGTTTAATATGCAGACAGAAACAAGTGAGGGACATGGTGCGTGAGGAGCTATCCCGTGCAGTCCTGCTGAGCAGAAGAGGCGCCGCCCAGCGGATTCTCCCAGGATGTGTGCCACACTCAGCCCTCGGCCGCAGCATCCTCTCTAATAAGCCTCAAGGTTTTCTGTTTGCAGGTCTTTCCGTTTGCTCCTCACTTGCTGAACACTGGACATGGCCTGTTACTCTCCATTCTATTAACCTCCTTTCTCTTCATTTGCTGATCCCCATTCCCTCTCTTTACCTAAACATAAAAACACATGATCTGCTCAGCTTAAGAAATAAAATATATTCAGTAATAGAATGAAGTAATGAATGTCAGTAATTCTTAAGTGCTGTGTTGTAGAAACTTATAACATTTCCTAGAAAGTAACTCTCTGACTACTATATATTTGTTTTAAAGACAGATGAGTTTTATATACCTTCCTAGTATACTCTCCTTGTGGTAATTTCTGTGCATCTAGATGCATAATTCTGTTTTTTACTAATTTAACTAAAAAAAAGTATAAACTATTTTTTCCATGTGATAGGCCCACATTAGTGGCACGTTTCTCTACCAAGAACTCTGAACGTATCTAGAATCCCCTTATAGTTTTGCACTGAGATCTTCTTTAACCCTGTTACTGTCCTCTTTTAAAAAAAAAAATAGCAAACTCTACCTTCAAATTGGGAATAAAAGGCTATCAGTGTACAAATTAGTGCCTCAGCAAAGCCCTCTCTCTATTTTACTGAATTACTTGGCACTATATATTGCACTGAGAGGCTTCGTTTTGTTTAAACAGCCCTTATACATTTTTTTGATTCTTCTTTCATTTTTAATGTAAACTTTATACTGAAGAATAACAAAAATATAGGAAAGTACACAATTCCTAAGTTTATGGCTTCTGAATGCTCATAGAGTGAACTTACCTATGTAACCAGTATCCAGATCAAAAAATAGTATTAGAAACACTGAAGCCCCTTCTGGTTCCTCACACCCCACTCCTGTCCTGACTGTGACAGCAAAAACCAGCCTTGTTTGCACATTTTACAAATGGAGTCATACGCTTCGTGTCCATGTTGTTGTGTGAAGTTGTAGTTTGTTTGTCCTTATTGTTATTTAGTATTTCATGCTAACAGTATATCAATTTTTTTGTTACTGGATTTGGGCTATTACAGATAATATATGTGATTCTTATATATGTCTTTTGGTTTTGTCCAGTAAAGACCTAAGGTGTAGTTTCATTGTCATTTCATTGAGTTTGCATATATTCAGCTCTAGTAGATGCTACGCAACAGTTTCCCAAAATGACTGTACCAGTCCTACTTCCATCAGCAATGTACAAGGGTTTTGTTTCAACGATTGTGGTAGTATAGCTCCTTGTGGTTTTCATTTGCATTTCCCTTGAGTAACTCGAGTACATTTTCATAAGTTTCTTGTCTTTTTGGATATCCTATTATCTGAAGTGCCTGTTCAAGTCTTTTGCCTACTTTTATTGACTCATAGGCATTTTTCAAATTGAAAATAAATAGATTTAACACAATTTAAAATTTTATCATAACACTTATGTCAAACTGCTAATTAAAGGGAAGACTGTGCATCACTTTATGTTAATACAAGCCTCCACGCTGCTCGGATCTCCCGGTTAGAGACCTTAGAATGACAGCCCTGCTCAACGTTACACACGGAATGAGCACGTTGTGAAATCTGCCACCTGCTAACCCTCTTCGGTCAGATTCCCTTCGGTGCACCTGTCCATTGTCTTTTCCTCTTTGTTGCCGTATGTGATAGCAGTCAGGGCCCCTCTGGCTTCTCTAACTGAACTGCAGACACTCCAAGAACGTTATTCTAGAAAAGACAACTATGTCATGCAAAAGACTTCAGAAAACCATTTGTTCAATGAATGACTGCATGAATGAGTGAGTGAACATGTGAATACGTGAAGGAGAAAAGTAAACAAGTGACTGCATACCTGAGTCTCGAAGTTTGGCCTTCCAGCTCTAAACCTATGTAAATTCCATTAGGCCCCAGTACTTAGTATTAATCAGGAAGCATTGCTTCAGTGCGCTGAATTATTGTCATAAAATGTTGTGCTCACCTTGCAGCTTACAAACAGGAGTCAGGATGAACTGGCAAGGAAAAAACTTATAACAAACATATTTAGATTTAATTCTATGATAAAATTTGAGTGGCTTCTTTATAAACTGCTTTTAAAAATGTAGTCTATTACCAAAGAAAAAAATTCTTACTATTTAAAATAGCCCAAGCACGTGATTCTATTGTTGATGAGTTAGATCAGTATTAAGTGAATAAATGTGTGGTTCCCCCAGGTGCCTAGTTTGTCTAAAAAGACTCCATACCATCTTCCAAAGTCAAATTTGCAACATATTAAGGTAGTTTTAAATTCAGAAAGTGGTAATATGAAGTAGAAGCTACTTATTTTAAAATGTCACTTCTACTCTGTGGAATTAGTATGTGTTCCTGTGTTTATTACTTACCATGTTTCTTCATCTGTGACATGTGCTATTAGATAGTTTTTATTCTTTTAAGACTTAGACCTCCCAATCTCTTTTTTTCTAGACTGAATATTTATTTTGATTAACATTTATAGTTGAGATCCAAAATTTGACTGTTCAGTATCTGGTCTATTTTGACTGCTGCATTTGAACCAATTGAGCTGCCTTTGAGATCCAGTATGCCTATTAAAAGTAAAGTAAACACCGAGTAAACATTGAAAACCAATGTCTTTGAGTTTTCTGATGCAAACATCTATTAAGAGTATAATATTTTAAAAATACAGAGGAGTATAAAGGAGAAAATAAAGTTTACCCATAACCTAAACACTCTTATGTAAATATTACTGACACTGATTTTCTAATTTTAAACATAAATTTTTAAATGCAGACATGCTGTGCATAGTGACTTTGTTATGAGTATTTTCCATATGACATGAATTCATCTTAACTATGTTTCAATCTATATACAATATCTGTAGTAAGGCTGAGCCATTCATTACTTGACCAGCTTCCCCCAGGTGTTACCTTTGGATGCTTTTAAATTGTTCACCATTAGGTAAATAGAAGCATTTCTTAAGAGAAAGTTAACAGCTGTGAACCATTTTAAGGCTTTTCATACATACTGTCACACTGATGTGGGTAGGATGAAGCAATCCCTTAATTATATTTTACTAAATTGTACTTCTGCTAGCTGCCAAGGGCAGTGTCCATCCCGCAAACCCTCAACTGCAGTAGGTGTTTTAAAATTTTTACCAATTAGACAAAATGATGTCTCATGGTGTTTTCCATTTTTAGTTAGCCATGAAATTATATCTTTTAAAAAATCTTTTATTATAACTGACAGAATGTGAAAGGCAGGGAGAACAGAAATGGGGTGATGGGAGAGAAACTTTCTTAGTATTTCTTATCAAACTATGTCATCCATTAAGGAAAAATCATCAACGTTAATACTATCTCCTCTATCTTATTTCTTCACTAGCAGCAGTTATTATTACTGTTTATTTGGGATGATTTTCCAATGCTGCCAGCGCGGAAGTTGGTGTTATCTATGCATTTGGCTGTTAGTAATAATACATAAAATCAACTCCTGACTTATTGGAGTAATGAAAAGGAGATGGTGAGGGTACAAATTGGAGCTAGACCTGAATCCTAGTGGCACAGAACTAGTCAAGGGAGGCGGAATCTCAGGTGGTCTTGTCTTGCACCTCCTTCCCTGGGGGGTTTGGGGTCATTAGGCAGCAACTTAGTATGTCTGTGAAGATGCTTGTGACTAACCGTAATCTACCTGATGCAGCAGAGCCATTTGAGAGGTAAAGAAACTGAGCCCACCGACTGACTTTTCTTCCAGATGATTTTTAACACCAATTTTAACAGATTTTTTTTCACTGAAATTATCACATAAGTTCATTTAAGAGATACTTCAGCAATGAAGGTATTTGTGGATGTTGATCACTCTGCTAAATGTGATTTTTTAAAATTTATAATTTAAATAATTTGAGACGGCTGACAAAAGAAGGCATATAATAATACTGTAATTATAAGAGAAAATAGATGCTTATAGGAAAACAAAAGTAGGTTGACTTCTTAGCTTAGAGCCTTGGTTCTCAACTTCAACATCATCCCTCAGAAGCACCCCTGGGTGAGGGTAGAGGTCCTTATCAAAACACAGGTTGCTAGACCCAGCCTCAAGTTAGCGATTCAGTAAGTTTGCAGTGGGCATGAAATTGTGCGTTTCTTATAAATTCACAGATGCTCTTCTAGGACCCATGCTGTGAGAGGCGCTGATCTAGATCGCCTTGTTTCTTCTTTGGGTATTTAGAATAATGGATGACTGATGTTCCTTTTAATTAAATAGTTTCTTTTTGCGTACGTCCTGTCCCACTGTCTTATACGTAATAATAGCCATGTTATTATTTTCATAAGGCTCTTCATAGGGACCTGGAGGGTATGATTGCTGGTTCTGAACCTTGGCCGTTGGCCGCATTAGACACACACACAGAGAGTTTAAACGGCACCAGTATGGAGCCTTCTTTCACATATTCTGATTTAACTAGTCCATAATGGACCTAGACACTACATATTTTATAACTTCCCTTATGACTCCAATGTTGGCCAGAATAGTAAGCCACCGATAGAGAGAAAAACAACCCATATTGATGATAGATAATCGGATGCTTTAGTTGTGGCTTGGGTTTCTTTTTTTCTTTCCTTTCCTCCCTACCCCCATCAATGTGTCCAGGTACTAATTTATATTTTTATCTTTAGGGTATGTTTTTGGTTCTTAAGTGAGCCATTTTGTTCTTCTCTTAATTGGACTACTTCTGTTTTTTTATGAAGTTCCTCTCATCTGTTGAGGTCATTTTAAATACTGTTTCTTTTTTCTGAAGTGTTTAACCCCTGCTCAACTAAATATCATCTGCAAATTTAATGAGCAGACTTTCATTCCCTAATTGAGACTGTGCTCATTAAGTTTTAATATTTTATAATTTTATTGCAAATTATTTCTATCAAGTGGGTGATGCTACCTTGACTTTGCCTTGGTCCTGCACATTTTCTTCATGTCAGTGAACATTTATTTACTGCTTAGGAGTTGTGTGGTATTGACTCATTCTATGACTTCTCCATAGTTGAAAAGAGTTGCTGGATCTGACTCCATGTAGCTTTAACTGTAAGGAGAATATGTGTACAATTACACATGAGCTGTGTAAACAACACAGAACATATAAACATTTAAACACAGAAATTGAACATTGAAAATGTAGGTCATATAGGTGGATATAATATAACAATCTAACTGTGGCTCATACAGAAGAGAAATAAGAGTACCAGCTGCTACTTATTTGCTGTGTGACCGTGTGCAAGTTACTAGACCCTCGTGCCTCAGTTTGTCATCCATAAAATGAGATCTTAATCATTCATTCTTGCCTTGGTTTGTTGTAAGGATTAAATCAGATAATCATGGAAGATTCTCAACAGGGCCTAACAAATAGCAGCAATTCAAGTAAATAAATGGTAGTAATTTTAGTCAGGTGAGGAATTGATAGAAAGCATTTTAGGTTTGGTTTGACAGGACTGATAATTAATGATTCAAGTAACACAAAGGATGATCGGTCTGGGATCTGTCTTCTTCGATTACTAATGAGGCTAAATTGGAACCTTCAGTTTTTACAAGTTTAAGTATGTTTTTCTATTAGCAAACAGTTTAGATTTTCAGTCTCAGTGTGCTATGTTTATTATTGGAAAGTGGGCTAGAGCCAGAGTTCAAACTCAGAACTTCTGTCTACAAGTTGATCATAGCTAAATGGTAGGAGCAGAGAGAATAGATTGCCCCAGACATAAGTAGCGAAAGGAGTGGGAATCTATTTTAGAAAAAAAAGATTCCAAAGAGAATGAATGTAGGAGCCAATATTTGACCAGCTGCTACCTGTCAGGATTTATTGAGTGCGTTATTTACATTGTCTCAAACTGAGGCTTAGAAAGGTTAAGTAACTTGCCCCAAAATCATAAAGCTGATAAATGACACAGGCAGGAATTGAACCTGGATCTGGGATAGTGAACTCCATTCTCTAAATCATTTCAATAAATTGCCTATCTTTGAATGGAATCAGGAAATTACTTTTTCTGGAATGGAATATGCACTCAAAAACACCAGAATTACAGTACAGAAAGATAAGGTTGGAGGCAGGCTTCCTGTTTAATGACAGAATAAAATGGGAAAATCAGCTGAGGGGGTTTTTCTCTTGCATTTAGCATATATTTAAATTAGTTAAATAGCTAAAAAGAAGGTACTTTAGAAGAAAGAGGCTATAAATGGACTAGATGGAGGTATTAGAAATGGAAATAGATTGGAAACAATGGGTTAGAAAGGTAGGCAATTCATATACTTTATCTTCTTTCCTGCACTGGTTTACTTAAAATAAGTAAACATCAAGCGTGATCTCTTTGAGCCCATGAAAACTAACACTTTTTTGGTGAAGCAATTTATAGCCCTTTACAGTTTTCAAAGTGCTTTCACTTAACATTATTTTGTTTGATCTGAACATATTGGTGGGCACTTTTACAATTTGCTTCTGTTGTCCTAAAACATCCGGGAGTACATGAAACATGTGTATACCAAATTGGATGGAGTCATCTGTAATGGAATTTCTTTGCATATACCTTTTTAATATGTTTTATTTCATTGTAAATGACATGTTTGATCATGGTTAAAAATGAAAATGCAGGTATTATTTGGAAAATGCTGGCTATCAGGCAGTCTCACGGAGGATCTTTGCTCTTCTTCCCTCACTTCACACCTCCTTTTTCCGCCTCAAAATCTCACTGCTGCCGCCTCTCGGACATGTTCGGAATGAAGTGGTTTTCCCTGTGAAATGCACTTGTGCATGCCAACTTACCAATTGGATTTTGTTTAAAAACCTGTATTTTGTAGGCTTACCTTACCATAGCATTTGGAGTCACAGTAAAAAAAACTTTGTACCGCATTTTGTCTGAAGTCTGACAATTTACAAAAATTCTTGTTTTCATAAATTGGAATTACAGAAATGAATATCCAGTAATTCATGAAAGTGAAAACCTCAGATATTGAAATTCCTATAAAGTTTTGTAATATTTGCCTTTACCATTACATTGGACTAAAATTAGACTTTGTCAAATTTATTCGTTTATTTATAGGAACATTTTTTAACTCCCAAATTATTTCTTGTTTGGTTCTTTGACTGGCTTGACTGGCATTAACCAACTGTTGCTTGATGTGAATTGTCTGTAACTGAGCAAACCAGGACTCGGCCACATGGTGCCTTGACACATGGCCCAACAATTAGTGTTGAAGGAAAGAGGTTTTTATTAACAGGCTTCCCATTACCCACCTCCGGGGGCGGGACAAGCGCACTCCTGCTCAGAGCCCTCCTCTCCAGCAAGAACCAGCATTTCCCTGGCTCCCCAAAAGGCTATAAGTCAAAACCATGCCCAGAAATCCCCCATATCCTTACCTGTTCTTAGATTGGCTGCGCAAACAGGTCCCCATCCTCTCTGGAAGGTGCGCTTGTGGGTTTCAGAGTCCCCGTCAGCTCGCAGCAGCTCTCTCCTTCAGATCTGGGGTACGTTGTTCTCAGCCTCTGTGCAGTTGTTCAGGGAAACATGTGATGTGTTACACTGGGTCATGGTGGAGTCCAGGGAAGCCCACGTCCCAAGACAGTGGCTTCTCTGTACGTCCTTCAGAGAAGCAGAAGTCTGCAACTTAGCATCCCGGGTCACAGCTCAGCTCCAAGCATCTCTCACAAATCCATGCTTGGCTGGGCTGTCTTCTCCCTGCAGGCTTCCCAGTAGGCCTCCTCTTTCTGACTCCAGGCCTAGTGGCCTGCTGTTACTCCAAACTGCATAGCTTCCCCCTTATACACCAGACCTCGTGGCAGACCCCCACGTCTCTCACTCACTCTGTACCTCTTCTCTTCATGGTGGACTCTCCTCTCTTTCAGCCTGTCCCCATTTAAATGCTCAGCCCAGAACTTCCTATGTGACCTTACATCCAGCCCCTGCTAAGATGTGCTACTTTTGCCAGTTCCCCCATATCTTTTACCTTCTTTTGGCTTCCGTCTTTAGTCAGGGCAAGAGTTCCCAGTGACATGAGGGCATCTGGGGTGGGCATCCCCCTCCACTGGCTATGTCACAAGTCACTATATGCTCTTAAAGTCACTTACAACTTTCTCCCTGGGAGGCAGCCCTCTTCCCTTCAGGAAAGGCACCGGCTGTTAACTTGCCATTGTTATTCAAAGTGTCTTAAAGCCATATCATCCACTTCCCCCTCTCCCCAACCAAGAATTGTGGGGCATACACTCTGCTATTCTCAGGGGACCCCACCCTGTACCCTGCTGCATATCTACATGTCATTCAAAAAGCTGTAAAGCAGGATTATTTCTGTCAGTAAAATAGTCTTACCTTTCATAAATGGCTACTTACTACTAAGAAAGGGGTTTCCTTTTTAAAATCTTTTACAAAATGAAAATAAATCTCTATATAATTTAAGGGATACAATTTCTGGCCAGACTTTTTACATGTATTTTTGCACCAGAACCAGCACTAGCTAATATGCTCAATGAAAGTTCGTTTCTTTCTCTCTTCACCGGCACCCATCCCACCCACATTACCAGAAAATCATTTACAAAATTTGATCAAATTAAGCATCATTATGCTTATCATATATATTACTACTTTTTTCATTTACACTGTTTTATTATTGAATTTGTACTTACTGTTATTCTGAAAAGAGACCAAAGCTTTAAAATTGCTGCATTATCACTTGCTGTGGCATAACACAATATTGCTGAAGGAAAGGAAGTACTGTAGGGCGGACTCAGTTTTGAATTCTGGCTTTGTTGCTTATATGCTGGGATTTACCAAATCCCTTTGCCCCCTGGTTTCATCATTTGTCAATGGACAGAAATTATGCCCACCTTACAGGGAATTTGTGAAAACTGAATTGAACAAGCCACACAAAGCACTGAGCATCCAGTAAATGTTAACAGTTGTAATCGATGATAATATTTGGTCCTTCGCTGGCAAGGATGTTGGCTGGGAAGGAGACTGTACTCTAAAGATATTTGAGTTTTGAAATTTTTAGAAAAGAAGATAATCATCTGCCAAAGTGTAACAAGTAGCCTCATGGTCCTGTGCTGCCCGAGCAGACCCCCTTCTTGGCTCATTAAGAAGTGCTCCTGGGTCAGACCCACAGGATGGTTTGCATGACTGTGAGTGGCGCTGTTCCAATTACATAGCTTGACTGCAGGGCCATTTAGTGGTCGCCAAGGCAGCTTATTTTCATGTCATTTAGATTAATCTTTCCATTTTACTTGTACTGCTACCAGACCAATTTCAAAACATTTTAAAAGTTTACTTCAGAAACAGTGGGATAAATATGGTCTTGTTTGATTCAAATGGTTAGAAGAACTGCAGGATTGTACTTCTTGATATAAATTGCTTAGACATTGTTGCTCCTTCCTTCAAACAATTATAAACATCTAGGGCATGGTAATATCAAGGTGTAAGGAAACACATGTTAATTTTTTCACAGATTATATACATTTATATCATAGCAACTGATTGGGTAAAAATAGATGTGTAAATAACAGCTGCAGCAATAAAAGTAAGGGATGGCACTTAAGGTAGGAAATAGGAAGATGAAGTTAAGAGGAACCTAATTTAATCACTCTAATTATTTTATTGGAATTTTAAAAGAATGGATCAATAATGATCTTTTGTTTTAGGCTATTAACAGCCAGAACCTTGGCTCACAAAATTAAGAAATCAGTTCTTGTTAATTAAACTTAAATATGATTGCATAGATCTTAGTGCCATGAATCGAGAGCCTGATCTTCAGATATTTTATTCTGTACTTTGTATAATACAGTACACTGTTCTCAGGCAAAGCCCTGTGTTGTCTGGGCAACTCCTGTTGCTATAGCAACCAAATTCTTTTGCAGGAGCAGGGCGAATGCTCATTGTAGCCATTTGTTGTTCCTTCTGTCGATCCCTTAACTAGCACAGTTGTAGAGCAGCCAGAGACTCTGGGTGAACAGCACGGAGTGCCCCCAAAAGCATTGCTGCTGAAGGCATCCGGCTGCTCTGCTTAAAAAATCATTTGAGCAGCTGAGTGCTGGCAGTGCCACTATGAGGGCGGAAAAGCACAGTGTGACTCAGACCCTGACAACTGTTGATCTGGGACTGAGAGGGAAGGAGAAGACTGTTTAAAACCTGTTGAGAAGGTACTGATGACATGGAGATTAATTTGACACCAGCCCCTCAGAGGTAGGTGTGAGGCATAACATAACAACTGTTTATCCAGGCTGAACTCAAAACTGGAATGCCTAGAGGCTGGAGGAGACAAATCAATGGTTCGTTCTTTTATTGCCATCTGAAACTACAGTAGTGTGGCCTAAGGTAAAAATCCTCATTTGATTGGAATCAGTCAATTGTAATTCACATAGGTACTGGAACTAGCTAATTGTAATTCACATAGATATTAGATTAAGTTTGTACTGGTAGCTCTGTCCTCTATTTATAATCCCTTATTTTCAGAGTCTTATGATTTAACTGCCAGATGAGTTGAAACTGAAAATCAACTCAACATAAATGAGAACAGACCCCTTTTGAAAAATAAATGACAAAGTGGTATCTACCAATTGTATGGTCTTTTATGCTAGTTTAATTTGAAAAAAATGTTCTTAAACCTGGCAAGTAGTAATTTGTTATAAAACCTAATTACCATGGGTAGTTGGGGAAGAAAGAAATTAATGATAAGAGAATATATGGGAGGTACTATTATATTGCTTCTTACCTTTAACAGTGTATTGACCCATTAAAGTGGTCAAGTTCATGAGGTTTTTAAACCAGCTACTGTGTAAACATACTAATAAATTTCAAGGTAGTTTGTATGTATATATTTAATATATGTGCCTTTTAAAAATATATTTTATTGATTATACTATTACGATGGTCCTATCTTCCCCCCTTCACTCCCCTCCACCCTGCACACCCCCTCCCACCCACATTCCCCTCCTGTAGTTCATGCCCATGTGTCATACTTGTAAGTTCTTTGGCTTCTACTTTTCTTATACTGTTCTTACCCTCCCCCTGTCTATTTTCTGCATACCATCTGTGCTACTTATTCTCTGTACCTTTTCCCCCTCTCTCCTCCTCCCACTCCCCTGTTGATAACCCTCCATGTGATCTCCATTTCTGTGATTCTGTCCCTATTGTAGTTGTTTGCTTACTTTGCTTTTGTTTTAGGTGTGGTTAATATCTGTGAGTTTGCTGTCTTTTTACTGTCATATTCTTCTTTTTCTTAGATAAGTCCCTTTAACATTTCATATAATAAGGGCTTGGTGATGATGAATTCCTTCAACTTGACCTTATGTGAGAAATGCTTTATCTTCCCTTCCATTCTAAATAAAAGCTTTGCTGGATAGAGCAATCCTGGTTGTGGGTCCTTACCTTTCATGACTTGGAATACTTCTTTCCAGCCCCTTCTTACCTAGAAGGTCTCTTTTGAGAAATTATCTGACAGTGTGATGGGAACTCCTTTATAGTTGACTCTGCCTTATCCCTTGCTGCATCTAGAATTCTCTCCTTCATTTTAATCTTGGGTAACTTAATGATGATGTGTCTTGGTGTGTTCCTCCTTGGGTCCACCTTCTTTGGAACTCTCTGAGCTTCCTGGACTTCCTGGAAATCTATTTCCTTTGCCAGATTGGGGAAGTTCTCCTTTATTATTTGTTCAAATAAGTTTTCCACTTGTTGCTCTTCCTCTTCTCCTTTTGGTACCCCTATAATTTGGATGTTGGAACATTTAAAGATGTCCTGAAGGTTCCTAAGCCTCTCCTCATTTTTTTTGAATTCTTGTTTCTTCATTCTTTTCTCATTGGATATTTCTGTCTTCCTTCTGGTCCACACCATTGATTTGAGTCCCAGTTTCCTTCACTATTGATTTCCTGTACATTTTCCTTTATTTCACTTAGCGCAACCTTCATTTCCATCAAATTTGCAACCAAATTCAACCAATTCTGTGAGCATCCTGACTGTCAGTGTTTTGAACTGTGCATCTGATAGGTTGGCTATCTCTTCGTCGCTTAGTTGTATTCTTTTCTGGAGCTTTGATCTGTTCTTTCCTTTGGGCCATTTTTTTTTATTTTGTCTTGATGCACCTGTTACGTAGTGAGGGGCGGAGCCTTAGGTGTTCACCAAGGCGAGGCAGCCTAGTCGCTGGGTGTGATGCTGGATGTGGGGCAGGGGTCCGAGAGAAAACAATGGTGCTTGCTCTGCTCTCTGCCAGATTTCAGTCACTTCCCCTGCTTCCCACAAGTAAATTGGGCCCTTCTGGAGCTGATTCCTGTGTAGGTAGGCTTGTGTACATTAGGACCCTGTGGGTCTCTCCAACGAACTCTCCTATGAGGCTGGGAGTTTTTCCTGTTGCTGCCTCAACCTCCACAGGTGTTTTCAATCAGTGGTTTGAGGCTTTATTTCCCTGAGCTGGGACCCTGAGTTGTGCAGTCCCTCCCACTCCCCCTATGTCTCACCTGGTTCATCTGCTCGTGAATGTGAGACCACCCCATCCCACCAGCCGCTGCCTTGCTGGGCAGCTACAGCCTTGTGAGCCAAGCCCCACTCCCCAATCTGCCACCTTGCTGAGTCCACCAGCCACCCGCAGCGAGTCCCCTCTGCCCAGCTGCCCATCTCTGCCCCTCCTACAGGTCTGGATATATGTGTCTTCTTTAACTACTTTGTTGTCAGACTTCCATACAGTTTGATTTTTTTTTCTGTCAGTTCTGTTTGTTTATTTATTTGTTTTTAAATTGTTGTGGTCCTTCTTTTGTTTGTGCAAGGAGGCAGAGTATGTCTACCTACAACTCCATCTTGGCCGGAAGTCTTAATTTTTGTGCCTTTTAATGGAATAGACTGAAGGTGCTTCCTGGCTGAAATGTTCTCAGAATTCAGAGGAGCTAATATCATAGGCTTGTTATGTCAAGCTATGTCTCACCATAGTTTAAAGTTTGTTTGTATTGAAATAGTCATAATTGGTGTAAAGGTGGCCCAAGCATAACCACAGAGTCCTCTTTGTAGTAAAGAGCAGGTTGATAAAAGGCCTTTCAATTCAATGTGATTTCTTTTTCCTTGATAGAACTGCGTGTGTGTTTAATGTTTTTATAACTTGTCCTCTTTCCAGCGATATAGCTACCAGAGTATCAGTCAGTGTTCTGGAAGAAATTGGCTTCTTATGATCATGATCTAGGTCATTTGCATACTTCAGACACACCAAAAAAATCAGTCCCATCTCAATGATTAAAATAGATACTCAGTCTATAAATTACAAGGAGAAAATAATTGGAATTTATGTGTTGAAATGTTCTAAGACCCACTATGTTCATATTTTTAAATTAAGATAAAGATAACTATAAATTACATGTATAGCAAATACAGTTTTCTAAATATTATATATATTTTATTTATGAACTTTAAATGCACAGTATCTCAGATATTCCTTAATAAGCCCTGTGGAATATTTTTAAAGGTTATTTTCATTAAATTCTCAATTTTAAATATTTGGCTACACTACTAAAACACTGTATTCCCAGTATAGTAATTGAGAAGAGCTCTCTAAAAGGTATGAAATACTCAACTCCTCAGTCAATGGAGATCAAGTTACTTTCAAATTTACCACCAGTCATGACTTCTGGTCCCCTCAAATGATTAGGTCTCCCATAGGGTTCTGAGAACAAATGAATTTTAAATATCCTTACCATGAGGATGCACATGGCATTTTTCCATGACAGAGAGAATTTGTGTCAACACAAAACTTAGCAGTGGGCTGGATGATAACTGGAAGGAGAGATGTCCATCATGATCCGACTACACAGTAGCCCCCTGGAGAAATAAGAGTAGACAGTCCCTCCTCACTCCATTAAAGTTTTTTTCTTCTTCATGGCCAAAGAGACGAAAAGTCTAAAACCTGAATGTGGGATGAGGAGTGCTCTAATATCAAGGGTTTTGAAAGCCCATAATATCAACATTAAACCTCATCAGGAAGCCACCTCTTTGTGGTAAGTACGCACTACCTTCCTTTTGGGCACAAAATCATACCCATTGCTGATTGGTTCCATAACCTTCCAATGTAAACATCTTTGGCACAGCTTGTCTTATTGGATACTTTGTAGGCCTTTGCTTTAAGTGATGCAACACACCCAGTGTCTGGCCAACTAAGTGCATTTGGTCAAAGACAAACTAAAGCTTTCTCAGATAATGTCCAGTGGAAGGTGACACTACTCCACAGGCTTTTAGGATTGGGTCCTTGATTGGAGTGAGACTTACACAGGACTATCACCTGGGAAGGAAGTGTTGAATATGAGGGAAAGGAATCGGGGACAAACTGGTTACTCAGTCTGGTTTGGATGGCACGATAATCACTTTCTCAAATGAGAAGAATACAGTCATATTTCATTTAAATGTGAAACAGATGTTCACTGAGGAGAAGAGGATGTCCACAATAGGTTGTAACTCAAGCAGTCGAAGAGCAGATGTTGTCTCAGTGCTCATAAAATTAGATGGCCCTCTCTTTCAGCTGCAGATTTCTTCTGAGCCAGACCCCACTGGCCAATACAAGATCAGACAACTTAAAAGAACCACTCCACTGGGAAAATGAAAAAATGAGTGACCTGAGTTTTAAAAATCTATTTGAACTCCTGCTCAATCCACTCACTCCTTGTCTCTACTTTTCAATAAAGGAAGCTTGTGGGAGCTGTGTCTTACTATGATATTCCCACTGCTCATCACTCTCCCCAACCCTGGAAGGTGATGGACTGTTCTAACAATGCATTGATGGAAGCTGGCCAATATAAAAATCTACTTGAAAAATCTGTACCTCGTGTGGATATTTATTAGGAGATCCCGTCACTCTTGATCCATGCCAGAGTCCCCAGGACATTATCTGCAAATCCTTCCCTAAGTATGTATGCTTCAATAACAGTTCCTGGTAGTGACTTTTTTTCCCATATATTGGCGATTGATAAGATGGGTCACCTGAGTGACCTGTTAAGTATTTTTTAGTATTTCTGTATTTTACAGTTTGATTTGCTTTTATAGTTATTTTCATCCAAATTTGTTGTCTTCACAGTTTCACAGTGTTATCTGAATTATTTGTAACTATACCATCATTAAGCGCTTCACTCCTAGGAAACCTTGTCAGAAACTAATGTTTCCAACTACTAATTAAATATGTACAAATTTTTGCATCTAGGCTTGACTTTGTAACTTCTGGGCATGATAGTATGTGTTTTTAATTTTTAAAACTTAAATTCATTTTTCTCTTTGTCAGTCATTGCATGAAAATGATTGGTCAAGCCAGTAACTAGCACTATTTAAGTTAAAAATTACATATAACAAGAGAAACTCCATCAGCCATTCCAAACCCTGCTGTTTGTTGTAACCAGCCGGGCAGCTCTTTTAAAAAGGAGTTTTACGTGCCTTATTCTAGACCACTGAGTCAAACTTCTGGAGTAGGTGCTCAGGAACTATTTTTTAAACAAATTCAACAAAAGATTATTGTGTCCCTGAGATGTTCTTGTTTGGGCATTTTGCAAACGATGACCTGGACTAATATTTCCCACTTATTAATACCAGGTTTCAATGTGAAAACAAAGCTTAAAATCTTTTTTGTTAAGATTTTACTTATTTTTAGAGGGAAAGGAAGAGAGAGAAAGAGAGGGAGAGAAACATCCTTTGGTTGCCTCGTACACACCCCAAATGGAGATTGAACCTGCAGCCCAGGCATGGGCCTGAATGGGAATAGAACTGTCAACCTTTCACTTTGCAGGCTGAGACCCAACCAACTGAGCCATACCAGTAAGGGCAAGACTTGATGTAAATTCCAGGAATATTGAAAACCAATTGTCTTATATTTTTCTTTCGGTTTTTTTTTTTTATGTCTGTTTTTCTCTAAAAGGAAAATATTTAAAATATTTTAATGTAAAACAAATATATAATAACTATAATATAATGTGTTATTGACTGAAAATAAGTTTAAAGTAATATAGAACATGGACAGAACTACTGTTTTTAAGGTGTAAAAACTGGTTAAAAAAGAATACTCCAGAGCACAAAAACAAAAAGTGTAACATCATCATTAATCAGTGATTGGAAAGATTCATTTCAACCCATGTCTTCCCAGACTGTTTACTGAGAACTTAAAACATACTTTCAACATTAGTGAAAACTGCCAAACAGAACAGTCATAAATGGCTGAAAAAGAATTTTTAGAGCACCCTAAAGTGTGCGAAGATCGTACGCATTCATTTTTAATCAGTTTGCTAGTGACGGTTTCCCTAGCGCAACTCCAGGTCCAGCCTGCTGTTCCCTAGCTAATAGCAACTCACAGTTTCAGTCTGGGCCGCTGGTCAACAGGGTTGGAATGAACGACAGCTTTGTTTAACCTACATTTACATGTGCGACTACTTTTGCTTCATATATTGCATGTACTTGGGAACTAGTAACCATTGGGTAGCAGGTAAGTCTCAACTGAGGAAAGAATATCTTTATTGCACACAGCAGCTATTAGGGAATCTGTTTCTCCTTCTAACCACTAAAATCATGAGCCACCTATCTGCAATGCCTTTCCCTCCACTACTGAAAGTATCACTTTCCTGAACTACCAGAAGAAACTGCTAAAACCTTTGGTATTGTTTTTAAAAGACAGTTAACCCTCAGGTTAAGCAATATTCACATCTGAAATAGTGTTAGCCCTACCGTGTTGAGTTTTGGACCTGTCTCCCTTCTATCTTGCCTTCTCTTTCAATTCCTTGCTTTGTTCTTGTTAAACATTCTGACAAACCTCGGGCTGTGTGTTAAAGCTAAAGGAAAAAGAAAGACAAAAAAGTAACTAAGGTTTAAAACACTTCCTTCCTGGCAGGCTAAAGTTGTCAGTTCATTTGAAAGCAACTTCAGCAAAAACCATTCCGGAACAAAAAGCCTGTGATTCTTACAAGTTGTCCATAAACTCCACTTTAGTCATTCTTAACTAAAGGTCTTTAGTCATCCCACATCTTGGGTCATTCCCTCTGATTGAGATTCTTTTTCTCCTTTGTCCAGGTACACTCTTAGTTTCAAAGCTCTCTTTCAGATGTCACCTTCCAAGCCACTTCAGCCCGACTCCAGTTCAAAGAAAAATAATCTCTGCTGCTCTGTGCTGCTCCCACAGAATGTTCTGCCTCTGTTGTTACTAGGTTAGCTGTTGATGTAGTTGTCTGTCTTACCGGAATATCAACTCCTGGAGGGCAGGGACCATCTTCATCTTGGATTCCCTAATGCGTAGCAGAGTACCTGGCAGATTATCAAGTGATCTAGTGATTATTATTATTTCAACCCATAATGTCATTTGTCCCTAGATGATATTTTGTAATTGGTTCATCATTCCAAATATTAGATATCGCATCCTATATCAAACTTATTATCTTCTTTAAAGGTTGGAGTTTTATTTTTGGTTTTCACTTTCTTATTTTACTAATTTATTACATGCATGCAGAAAATGCACACATTTTAAGAGTATGTATAATTCGATGTATTTTCTCAAAATGGACTCACCATGTAACCAGGGCTCACAGTTTTTTAGCAGTATACACACCTACCAGAGAAAATAAAGAACTGACCCTAACATAAACTTAGTACGAGAAGTAGCATGGCCTGCCAGAGTTTTACTTGTTTGTGTGCGTGTGCGTGCGCTGTTTCAGACAGGGAAGTGACAGTGATGCCTGTGGTGTGAAGACTTTTTTCCTCTATTAAAGTCCTTTTTTATTCTCCCTGTAGCAATCCCTTGGCAATTTCAAAGGAAATTGAATTTAAATGTGCTTTTCTAGCTGCATTTAAATGTATGTAAATGGATTGTAAATAAAAACTTTAAAGGAAATGAAAATGCTTTACAAATATCCTATTAATTCCCCCAAGCATCTCTATATGACTCTGAAAAAGACAGTTGCCACGGAATCAAAAGGCTAGAAGAGAACCTTCAGTAGATCTGTGAATAGCCATTACAAAAGATAATTGGCCACTTTTTCTTTAAAAGGTTCAGAAAAGGAAACTTAATACTTTTCTGTGGCACTCCTCAGTTCTGGCTGTCAGGCAGACCTAGGAGGGGGTGAGATGAGGGGGACAGCATTCCTCAGCGCCCCCCCCCCCAGAATCTCTTATCCCACCTCCTAACTGCACCTGAATCTACCCCTTATTTCCTTCCCCACCTGGAACCCACCCCCTCCCGCCTTGCCTCATCACAACCACACACACCCTCCCGCCCCCACCATCTCCAGTAGGTTGCTTTGCCCTGGCCCCGCCCCCGCCCACTTGCAGTCCGATGCCTTCTCTAGACTCTTACTGTCTTACTGCGCGGGCCCTGATCACTCTCCCTCCCTGCGCTTTTCCTCCACTCCAACTCGTTCCTTCATACTGCTACAAAGAGCTCATACAAAAACGCAGATATTTTTATTTTCAGGCTCTATGTAAATTCCAGTAGTTTATAGAGTATAAATTCCCACGTGATCCTGTACGTACCTCCCAAGCTCACCTAGCTGCAGCCTGTCGCCAGATTCCAGCCTTTCTCTGTCTCACCAGGGGCAGCGGTTCTTAGGCCCTTGCAGTCCCCAGAATGCCCTACACTTTTCAGTTTGTACTTGTTTTTTATCTTCTAGAAATGTTGCCTCTTAATTTCATTAAGATTAAAAATGTGCATGCTCTCTCTGAGAAAAGCTGCCCCAGAAATCTACCATTTCTTCTTTTCGGATGAGTTGTTATCGTTGATCAAGGGTGAATTGTCAGAGCTGCTTAAATACAAATCGAGAGAGAGTAAAATAAACACGTGACCTACTGTGTAGAGCAGAAATAGCTTAATCTCCTCTTTGCATCCATTCCTTTTCTGTCTTGTTGTTGTTGTTCCTCCTTTTAGCAGCATCTACGCTTAGATCACCTGCAGGTTGGATTACTACTCATTTTTGGACTGCTGCAGGTAGTATGTGGAGGAATTGAAGTGGGTGGGCGGTGAGAGTGAGTATAGTCTCAAGTGGAAATTCAAGTTTCTTCTAATATTTTCTTTTCGCTGCCCTGGGTTTTTTCTTACTTTATAGTGTCCATGTAGTTGTGGCACTTAAGTCACAGGCTTTTTGAAATGGAACCTGGTGGTGTCACTTTACCCATAGCTGTCACCCTTGGCTGTGAGGGGATGTGCGGTCACCACTTCTCTCAGCGCCCATTCTGTATGCACTGCAGTGCTGGGTCAGTCAGATACCTTGCCAGTCTCTGAAACCTGTATTTTCTAAATTTCTCCTGTTTCTGCTGGAAATCTGCAAGGGTATGTGCCAGCAATTAGTGTCTTCCACAGCAGTGCTTTGTGCAGACAGGCCGTTGAATGTGCTACGATGTTATCAGTTTTCAACTAAAATGGAGGGTTAATAAAAAGTTTTCATTTAATTTTTTCTGATTTTAGTTTTAATCTGTTTTCTTTTTGAAATTTTTAATGAAATACTACATATGCCCCAAAATGCACAAATCATAATAGTACAGGCGAACAGCATGAGGGTTGGGTCTTGCTGACGCCTCCACCTCCCACACTGTGGAAAATTCACGTGTCACTTTTGACTCCCCCCAAACTTAACTGACAGCTTACTGATGTCCAGAAGCTGTACTGAAAACATAGTTGCCTAACATATATTTTGTCCGTTATATATATTATCTACTATATTCTTACAATAAAGTAAGCTAGAAAAAAGAAAATGTTTTTGAGAAAATACATTTATAAGCCTGTGCATATTTATTGATGCTATAAGTTTATATCATGTTTTAGTGTATGAAGATTTTCTGTGAGTGTTTTTGAATTACCAATTGGAAAAATGTTGCATATATGTGAACCCACACTTTTCAAACCCATGTTGTTTATGGGTCAACTGTGTGTAGTTCACTGTATTTTCTCAAAATGAACACATGTAACTCTACACATACTGAAGAAGAGAACCTCACCATTACCCTGGAAAGCCCTACCTTCTGTTCCCTTCCATTCACTCACTCCTCTCCCCGCCTCCTCTACTTCCCAAGGATAACTGTCCCATGCCTTCCAAGACAGCCAGCTACTTTTACTTGTTTTGAACTTGTAAATGGAATATCACAGTCTGTTCTTTCTGGAATTTGCCTTCTATCACTCAACATGTCAGATTCAATCATGATGTTATACATAACAATTTTTTGCTAATTTTTACTGCTAGCTAATATTCCGCTATTTGAATAGTATATCATTTGTTCATTCTGCTATTGCAATGTGTTTGGTTTGTTCCCAGTCTGTAGCTCTTCTGAATAGTGTTAGTTATGAACATTCTCAAACGTGTCTTTTGGTATAAACATATACACATTGCTGTTGAGTATACACCTGGGAGAGGAATTCCTGGATCACATGCATGCTTATGTTTAGTGTACACAAATCCTACCAGAAGATTTGTCAAAGAAATCATACCAATTATACTTCCACGAGCAGTGAACAAAATTACAGTTCATAGTCTCACCACCTGGTATTGCCAGTTTTTTGAAATTCTTTTGTATTTTCATCATTCTGCTGGTGTGCACTGGTATTACCCTGGGGCCTGATTTTCTATTTCCTTTCACGTGGAGCCTCTCCAGTGAGGTGCCCGGTCAAGTCTGTTGTCCATTTTCTCCTGGGTTTTCTTTTTCTTATTAACTCTTGACATATTTTGGATCCAGGTTCTTTGGTGCGTACATGTAACATGAATATCTTCCACAGTATAGCTCACTTTTTCCCCTTTTGGTGGTGGTTTTATGATAAAAAGACCTTAATTTTAATGTAGTCCAATTAATTAGCCTTTTCCTTTATAATACTTTTAGTGTCCTATGTAAGAAAACTTTGCTGATGACCTCAAGATTATAAATATATTCTATTTTCTTCTAAAAGGTTTTTTTTAACCTTCCTTGTTTGGTGTTACCATGTAGAACATGGAGTTTTTAATCTTCTATTTTTTATTCTTTTTAGTTGCACCCTTTATCCTTTATTTTCTATCCTTTTTTACATATTTACATTTTTTTACTGTGAACATATATCCACAATCTAAAATTTGCCATTGTAACCATTTTCATCTGTACAGTCGTGTGGCATTAAATACCTTCAGACTGTCATACAACCATCACCAGCGCCCACCTCCCGACCTTTTACATCTCCCTGATGAAAACTATGCTCATTAGATAACAACTGCCCATTTTACTTCCATATTTTATAGAATAATACTTTCTACTTTTCTTATCACAAGTTAATAATACCAGATCTGCATACAAAAACATATTTTAAGTCCCTAATTTCTAATTTTTACAATACCTAATTCCTAACTTTAGATACAAACTGCCCAGAAAGAATATAAATATTAGAAAATGTTTTATTCTTTTTTTAAATATTTTTTATTTACTTGACATAGTTTTAATTTAACACTATTATGTTGAAACAATATAGAGAAGACAGAAAAATACTATAGCAACTAGAAGCAATACTGATGATAAAAAATCATAAACTATGAGTGTGATTAGGATACTAGTAATTTCCACAGACTTCTTTTTGCTGTTTCAAAATCATGTTAATGTTGAATGATATTTAAATAGGTTAAATTCTAGCACTTAAGTTGACTGTATTTTATAAAATTTTACTGTTGACATATTAGTTATATTTGAATTGGGCTATAGATTTTATTCTTGCTTGAAATCTTTATCAGTCTACCTAAGCATCTTTAATTTATCTATGATAATATAAACAATTAGGCATTATAGAGTGTAGAGTGCTTAAAAAGCAGCACTTTGCAATCCATTCACTTACTGCTAGCAGTACTTACAGCTGCAGCTTCCATTAGTATTTTTCTCTCTGAAGTACACTTCAATCTGTAGTATTTTTATTATGTGGACATGAGGAGAAATCCACGTAAGTAGTACAATAGGGTAAGTGCTGTCAGAATGTTGCTCTTCCCGTTGGGATATTCACTCGTGTTTTCTCTTCGCTTATTTGTATCTCATGCATACACCCCCCCCAAAAAATATCCCTATAATGAGGGGAAATTCAAGAACAAAAATGTCCTTGTGTATTTCTTCCTTCCGAACCTGTACCCATTCTCTTTCTCTTAAATTGAACCTGCTTAATTGTAAACTCTCCTTTAAGTTGATGGTGTTCTCGCTTGTCAGGAAAGACAGCTGGTTAAGCTGTAAAAATGACTTCTAAGTGGCTAGAATGGGCACAGGAAATAACTAGTTGTCTTGCTTTCCTGATTCCAGGTCGCCATTTAGCCTCACCCCTCTCTGCGCATCGCCCCATCATCTCCATCCCTCCCAGCCTTGGGTGTGGATTCCTTGAACTATTCCCTCTGTTCACCAACTCTGAGAAAATGTCCTCCATGCTTTTGGGCGACACCTTCTCTTTTATCTTCTTGTTCTCTCATGCCCTACTCTTCATCCTCTCACTACAGAGTAAAATATATGGGGGGAAGTATGCAAGCATATTTCTAATAGAGGTCAGATGATTCTATATTATAAAAGAAAAGTAGGCAAGTTATCTCATTCTAGCTTGTTGTAAGTTTCTTTACCCTTTATATGCAACTTTACGAAATTTTTCCCAAGATACCTAAGCTAGAATTTAACTTTTTACTTTTTTCCATGGCATTTTTATGTACTGTTTAAATATGCTTTGTTTGCTAATTTTACAAATTATAGAAGGCTTTGATACATGGTGTTAGACTTAGCATATGGGAAATCCCAACACACAAGCTAATTAAATGTCATTAGTACTATCACTGTAATTAATATTAGTAGATAACATTTACTGAGTGTCATCTATGTGACAGGCAGTGTATACTTATCTTCACTCTTGCAACAGTCCTGTGAAGCAAGATAGACTGTTCCCATTTCCTAGGTGTAGTTGGGTACTCAGGAGTAGTCAACTGACCTGCTCACAGTGCTGCATGCAGAGTAAGGAATTTCTAATTCTCGCATCTCCTGTGGCTTTTCTAGTATACCATGCAGCCTCCAACAGTTTGGTATTAGAATGCTAAATGCATTCAAGAACCAAATTAAAATTCAGTAGATGAAATGTGATTATTTTGTACAGCACGTTATTCTAGAGGATCACATTCTTAACGAAATGCAAATTCAAAACTTCAAATCCTTTACTAATCCCTCTCTACTGACAGTTGTTAATTTTGATAATTTGGACCTAAGTGTGAGGGATAGATCCTTACAACATGGTCAGGAGAGATGGGAGGCCAGCAGGGAAAGTGTTTAAACTTTACCCCTGAAATGTTCTTAATAACGTGAAATTGTATTGCTACACTGCTGTTTAAAAAAAAAAAGTCTTCCAGAAGTAGGAACACCATTGGTCATAAACACAGCCACGTTTTTGTGGACAGTGTGTTGGTGAAAACATTTCAGCACACAAAGGGCATATAGGTAATATGTACAGTGGTCAAACTACCAAAAATTTTCAAAGCTACAGTTCAGGTCAGTCTGTAACAGTTATTGGAACAGATGCTGAGCTAATTTGACCTACAGAAGCCCCTTATGAGTGCTACAAGCTATTATATGAAGGATTCTATTTTTAAAGTGGTGTCACTAAAAATATTTTCATGGATTAATGGGATTATAACATTTAATCTCTAGTGCTTATTCTTAGTAGTCTTAGTAGTTGACAGTAGGTATCGTCTCTCTCAGCTCGGGCCTGCCTAGAGTAACAACTCCTTCCCTCCCCAGCACATGGAGGGAGGAAGCAAGCTAAAGGGAATATGACAATTCTAAATTTTTCTTACTGAATTTTTTTAGAGAGAGAGATACAGAGAGCAAGAAACAGTGATTTATTGTTCCACTTATTTATACATTCATTGGTTGCTTCTTGCATGTGTCCTAACCGGGGATTGAACCTACAACCTTGACATATCAGAACGATCCTCTAACCTACTGATCTACCCAGCCAGGACTGGAATATGACAGTTCTTAAGCAATTTAGGTATTGCTTTGGCAAGTCAACAGGCTCCAGGTCTGCCCAGTCTCTAGAGCAAGGGTGTTAAATTCATTTTCACTGGGGGCCACATCAGCCTCGTGGTTGCCTTCAAAGGGCCGAATATAATTTTAGGACAGTGTAAATGTAACTACTCCTTAACTAGAAGTAAGGAGCTCGGTGGGTGGAGGGCCAGATTCGGCCTGTGGGCCTTATGTGGCCACCTGTGCTCTAGAGGCTGCTATACTGTACCCTTCAAGCTCCTGGAGCCAACCACTCCGGATTCTCCCACCCCATTCACCCACACCCTTTACGGCTATGGTCCCCTCACTTTGTCAGGCCACCTTTGACCAGGATCTTTATTAAAGTGATCCAATGCCATTGTTACCGTGGGTTCCAATTCTGCACAGGAAATTCTATAAATCAGATCATTTACATTTTAAATGAGGGAGATAGGTCTTCTATATCTCTGAGGATGGTGACTAAACTTGGGAGATGTTTGAAGGTGAGGATTTATGTAAAGGGAAAGTGAAACCAATGAGCCACTACCATGTGCTCAGTGTTTTCTTATATTGATTCATTCATTTTAAACTCCTACTCACCATTTTGAGATAAATCCATCTTTCCAGATAGGAAAGAGGTGAGGTTAATAGACTATTAGGTCATACAACTAGGTAGCTGAATTGAGATTTAAGTCATGCTCTGTGAGTGCACACACACACACACACACACACACACTGGGGTTTTGAGCTGGTGGAGCTGTTCCTACATTACTCACTGTGATGTTCTCTTATTTCCCATGGCTGCTGCCACTCCATGATTCTCTGTCTGGTTTGTTTACCTGCACTCTAGTATCTGCATTTCATTCATTTTTATATATCTAATGCTTAGTTTAGCTTTGAATGTAGAGTAGATTCAGTATTATTCAGTGTTGAAAATTGTATAGTAAAGTGTTAAAATTTTGCAAGTGTTCTCCAAATTCTGCAAATTAGATTAGTGTTATTTTCCTGCAAATAACTAAGGTGCCAACTCACAATATACATAAAGTGCACTGGTCTCAGTCTATAAGTAATAAATTTTTCAGAAAATTTTATATTTTTATATCTAGAAATTAAAGTCTTCTACATATAATTAATATTCACTGTTTATTGACTAATACTTGCTTATAATGTATTAAATTTTTATTTCATTTTTGTAATGATATTGCTTAATAGTTTACAAAAATTCTTAAGTTTGTTGAAATATCTCTTGTTGAAACAATTAAAATATTGAAACACTTAAAAGCCTGGCATTAATCTGGAATAATCTGAAAGGATATATCATGTTTCTCTACTAAATATAAATTTGCAGAATTTCAGAGTATAAAATTTTCTTTCAAGTCTTAGTGTTATTTTAGTCATTCACTTTAGAAATGGGATTAAATAATAGGAACATGATGGGTGTTAAGTTATGAGATCACATGTAACATTAGACACTTCAAGAAATAATCTTTCGGCATTAATCTTGCTTCATAAATGCATTTTAAATCAGAAAACAGTGTGGCCAGGTGAACTATAGCATCTTGAGCACCTTTCCGCGTGAGGGAATTGCTATTGATTTATGACAAATGCCAGTGAGAGGAGGCAGGGGCTGGTTTGTTGCCTCCGAATGGAACTGAAAGCAAACAGGTTTTGTTATCAATCACCAGGTGTCGGTGTAAGACAGCAGCGGCTGTTATAATTGATTCGATGGCTCCGAATGACTTGAGCATTAGTGGCCATAGTGGATTGTGGCAACTCAGCCATGCAAGACATTGACATGAAGAGGAAGTGACATGACTCCTCAGAGGCAAAAAGTCAGATGATTTAAAAGGGCAAATTTACTCACCAACTCAATAATTCATAAACATTAACTTTTGATATTAGATGCTGTTGATAAGCAAAAAGAAAATTAGGTTTCTGTTTTTAACAGTCAGGCTTTATGGTACCTTTTGCTGGATTAGCCTAGCTTTCCATTTCTTCACCCTCAAGACTTTATTATATATAAATAATTCTTAAGATATTCAGTTTAATGCAGAACATCACATATTCTGTATCATTTCCATTACTAAGCCACTTGATGGGAATGTGAGTTTTAAGAGGAAGCAAAGAGAGGGTGATTGTAAGAACCAGATATATAGTCTACCTTCATAATAGGACCTTGATTTCTGAGTTTGAAGACAATGAATAAGTTGAGTTTCATTAAATCAAGCAACTTCACAAACCAAACACAGTAAAACGTTAGAGTTACTGACTATGTCATGCCTCATTGCCATCTAATTGAAACCAGGTTTCTGAATGCATGTATGTATCAGTCAGCTGGGCAAATCGTGTGTGTGTGTGTGCATGTGTGTGTAATGGCAACTTAGTTTCCGTGCCAAAGTTTTCTGACATAAATGGATTCTGATCTGGGCCAAATAAGGCAAGTGTTTCCTCTCAATAGGTCATTGACTGGCATTTGCCTTCTGGAAGGCTCAGTTGCAAAGAACATCATGCTTCTTCAGTGATGTCTATGATGGGTACAGAATAGGGAAGTGACATATTATATATCATACATTTACCCTCTGAACAGTACTTTACCCTGTTGAAATCAAGAGTGGAAAAAAAGTGGGGTGAATATGTGCTTGGGGGTTTCTCTTCCTAAGCAAACATATTAGAAATCTAAGGGCCATGATACTGAAGGTACAAAAGACTTTAATATAGTTAAACCCTCATATCTCCAACATAAAATTTTATTTGTAATGAATTTATCAAAATCTATAATTTATTTTTTATAACAGCTCTTCTAGAAATCATCTAGGATATTTTTATTTCAAACATTAGAATGAGATTATAGGACATACTAGTCACAAAATAGATTTTATTATTATCTTCTCAGTAGTTATACTTAGATTATGGTGTTTTAAATTGAAAATTTTTACGGAAATTAAGTTCTGGCTATATTGTTTGTTTTGAGAAAAAAAGATTACCAAAATCTATTTCTTCCATGTTTTACTCAGTAATGAACATTTTCTTATTCATTAGTATGCTTATCTATTACAATTTTCTTACTGTTCTCCTTTGGATAAAATTGCATGTAATTCATTAATGGTTCTTAATGAACAATGATATAAGAAGAAATGTTAATATCTGAGTGCCTTAGAAATTACAGAATTTAGATCTTAAAGAAACTGAATGATCTTCTGTCCTCAGTGGCTTTCAAATTTTTTTTACTTTGACCCACATTTAGAAAAACATGATATACCAAGACCCACTGCACATATCTGCACACATACCTACATAAAACCTGAGAACAAAAATGTCACAATTGTTACCTATGTTTCATGGGATGTAGTCTTTTTTGTAATGCAATCTGTTCTAATCTGTATCCCATTAAAAAAGAATATATGATGCCAGTTTTGATGCATAGAGACCTGAAATTTAGAAAACACTATTCTAGTGTAGTTTTCTCATTTTATTGGTTAAGAAACTAAAGCCAAAACCAAAAGGTACCCTTTGTCCAAAATAAAAGAGAAGAGAAAAGAGGAGAGGAGGGGAGGGGAGGGGAAAAGTTGATATAAACACTATGGTCTCCTATTAAGAAGTAACAGAAATTAAGCTCCAGGCCCTCAAGGAATTTATAGACTGAAATGTAAATAGGACAAACACAATTAAATATATTGCATCATTAACAACCAACCCCCTTGAGACCAACTTATAACAAATAGAATTACATATAAATATTTAGATTACACTAATGAGAAGAATATGGATAGACTAAAAATCTGTATAAACAAAATAACATTTTAACCATATTCTGAAGGGGAAGAGAAAGGTAAACTTTTTTTTTTCCTAGAAAAGGACCTTATGGGAAGGTGTTTTATAATAACATTCTGTATGATAGATAAATAAATCCTGATGAATCAGATTTTGCACAGCAATGAGGGTCAAAGTTGGAGTTTGTTAATTCACTTTGGCTATATAAAGTACATTCTGCTCTTATTGTCCAAATCTAGTATCCCGCTAAGATCCAACGTAGTTTAGCACAGTGGATCAGTTTTCATAACAACACACTTTTAAATATTTCTAGTGACACCGATACCACGATTCTGCCAGGCGATCAGTAGAGACCGTCTAGATGTTTAAAATCTTTACATTCAAGTGAAACCAGCAGAAAATAAGCTAGAAATCTTTCTAAATTTAGATACAAACATTTTTATTTCAGCTATGAAAATCTAAACAACTTGACTTTTTGGTTCCTCTTGCTGTTTTCCCTTTTTTAAATAACTATATTAGCCTATAGATAACAAGCAGCCTCATATGATCTTTGAAATGTGGCAATTATGCCTTTTACATTGATTTACTGGCTCATTCTCCTTCTAAGCTTTTTAACTGTGGTGATTGGGGTAATTACAGAGCTGCCTCTCCTGTGTGAAGGCACAATTTGCAGGTCAAAAATGTTACACAGAAGTAGGTATGGTGGCTGTCTAATTACATTGCTTAATATTTATCAAAATGGCATTCTTTTTTGTTGTACTGTTGCTTGTCTCAGTGTTCTGAATATTCTTTGTTAATGTAATTATATGATTGGATTTTCTTTTGAACTTCATGAGACATTAATCAGAGTTAAACATTTAAGCTCAAATTATGATTTGCTGTTGTATATAAAATGTGCATTTTCTTCATCAGTGTTTTGTAGTTTAAGAATGAGACATTTACTTAGTAGGTGTTTCTTGTGCAGTTCCTAGGAGCATCTGTTTTTGATGCTGAGACTCTAGTTGTACCTACCATTGTGGACCTTACAAGGCCCACCTTTCTCTTGCAACAGCGAGTAAATAAATAAAGCAAACAACAGCTTATTATAAATGCTGTGAAGGAAATGAATGAAAAGATGGGATAATCAGTTGGCAGAAGCCTGTCTTGGAAAGTAACATTTGAGCTACAAATTGAAGAGCAACCCTGGAAGGTCCCAACTAATGATAGAGCTTGGAGGAAGCAATAGTGATTACTTGGGGTCAGGAGAGATGTGGGCTTCTTGGAAGAATTACCAGAAGAGTGATGTTGATGAGGTGACAAATGAAGGGCAAAGAATTATGAATGGAGAAGTTAGAGAGGTCAGCTGTTGCAGAAGGCTGCCAGTGGTCTTTGTAGATAAGGTAAGGAGTTTGGATTTTGTGCTGAAAGCAATAACACTATCAAATTTTTACTGAGCACTTACTAGGTGCCAGGAACTGTGCTGAGTGTCTCGTGTGTGTATCTCATTTGGTCACCACAGCATCCTTGTGAGACAGGAGGTAATGTTTCTGCTCTATAAATGGCAAAGTAAGATTGAAAGAGCTTTAGTAATTTACCAGTGTAACAAAGGTTGGTATGAGGAGAAATCTCCTCAAATCACAGTCTAGAGCTGAGATGTTCTATTTAAGTTTTCTTTAATATATATCTCATGTCTCTTTATTCATTTTAGTGTGTCATTTGGTCATTTTCTTAATTATTTCTAGGAATTCTTTATGCATTGATTCATTAAAATATCAGTCAACATTGTCATTCATAATAAAATTACCTACATAATTTTTTCATAGAAATACATAAATAATTTTAAAATTTAAATAGAAAAACAAACAAGCAAAAACTGGGAAAATTATTAAAATATAAGAATAACTAAAATATAATATTTTGATAGTATTAAATATAAGAAATTATTAAAATATAAGAATTCTAGCTCACCAGATATTAAAACATGAAGCAACAAACAAGAACCTAGAATAGATTTCAACTCACAAGGACTAATTTCTCTTCTATATATTTATTTTTTGATGCCCAAATTGTCAGTCTTGTCAAGTAAGAACTCTCTTCAAGTTTCTGTGTCTTTTTAAAGCCACCTCAGGCATTTTTTAAAATATCCTTATGATTTGGCAACAAGATGTTGCAGGCTCATTTTGACCTTTTTTTCCCTGCTGCAGAACTCGGGATCAGTTACTCTTCACGGTCACTCATTTTCTGTAATAGAGAAGTGTTGGAGACCAAAACGTGGGCATTAGTGCCGCGTGACAAACTGCGTGTGTGGTGGCAGGCTGGTGCAGAAGGCCACGCCAGGCCTCTTTAATAACACACTAGACAAGAAATGCATTTTTTAAGTTCACAAGTTCACACTAGTTTATTTGCTCTACCTCACATCTTTCTAACAATAGAAATAATGGTCAACACTTATGTAGCTCCTACCATAGCTAGGCAGTATTTTGCTCTTACATGTACTCATTCCATCATCACTAAGATCCCATAAGTCGTGGCCAGTGTGTGTGTGTGTGTGTGTGTGTGTGTGTGTGTGTGTCTGCGTATGTGTGTAAATGAGGAACTTTAGGGACAGAAACATTAGATAACTTGCTCAAGGTTAAATGGGTAGTAAATGGCAGAGGCAGGATTCAAACTCATGCATTTGTCCATATTCTTTGCTTGAAGATGCATGGATGATGAGCACTGCAGTGGAGAACAGTTTCCAAATTCCCTGGGTCATTTTAGGCAGATATTTGAGAAGGAGGCAGGCTGTATCAGCCCAGACAAGTTCTAACAGTCCTCTTGGATATCAAATAATTGTTTGCTATGCTCTATGTGACCTAATTATCATCCCAGCTTCCTAAATAACTGCTTATGACCCTAAAGAACTATATTCTGGATTTAACCACCAGCTGTTGCCAGGGGAGAATAAAAGTCCCTTGATGACTGTAGGTCACAGTCACTTTGCAAGAAATCCACCTTGTTTTTGAAGAGGTTTCTTCAGATAGAACTAATTCACTGTTCCCCTTGAGAGACATGATAAGGAATGAAACAATGCAGAAAAGAGAGACCCTATATTTTTGAAGGTCTTTAACCTTTTTATAGAAAAGATAATTTATATGAAAGGCCCTTATCAACTGAGTAAACTATTACTATCATTGATTTATAACCTCCAATCTCTACTAGGTACATGGGGAGTTCTTAGCCAACAGTCCCACACGCTATCATTTTTACTGTGTTTATATTTACTTCTTTGCTCCTCAGGGTAGTTTTTCCACTGTTATTGTATTGCATTTTTAATACCCACTTGAGTGCTTTTCTCCAAAGTCTAATGAAGACAGTTAAACCATTAGTTAAAAACTGAAGTAGTGAAATAGGAAGAATCCAGCAGATAACCCCTCTTGTAAGTGTGGGGCCACTAGATCAGCCACCTGGAGACACTCAGGCTGGATCTGTGACTGAGTGAAAGAAGCATGTGAGCAGGTGGGGATTTCTGAGTCGGCTTACCGGGCCAGGAGGCTGTTATCACATGAGGTCCAGAAGCAGGTACCAGGAGCTGTTCACATAGCACAGAGCCCAGCGATGGAAAAGTCAGGAAAATAAGAACATGCATGTGGACCCAGCCATTGACTGGGGCTGAGGGCTACCGTGTCCTGAGGTGTTGTCTAGATTATCTAGTTCTATCCATGAACAGCATAGTCACACAAATTTAGAATTATTGATTCCTGTTTTGCTGGAGAATCATCAGTTCTATATAAAGAACTACAAATGTAAATACATATGTAGGTCTATATATACACATATATATTATTTATATAGAAATGGAAACTATTGGTTTTGTCCATAAATTTGGTTATATGAAATAATGATATATGTAAACTACATATTTAATTCTAGAATAATACACTTATAAAGTGAAGTTCTAATTTGTGTTATAGAACAGGCTTGACCATCTTAAATGTGGCAGCTATGTTTTCAAAAAATACTTCCTCACCAAGTTAATAATCAGGTTTGAATTTTAATAAGTAATCATAAATTTTTAGCAGAGAAAAGACATTGATCATCACAGCATGTGATGTTATCTTTTTTCTTTCTTTTACTTATGTAATAAGGCTTTGACTTAAGTTGCTTTCTGCCATTTACAATGGTTGCATTTGGGTTCTGGCAATGACTGTAGAGGTTTGAATTATTATAAACTTTGAATTTCAATTCCTCCCCTTCTGTGACAGTTCTACCACTAGGGAAGTCAGACTTGCGAGGTCTAATTACTGCAGCATTTTGATATCCCCAGCTATAACTCGGGTAGGAATTTAAGCCATGGTAGAATTCATTGGTGACACCATTGTAACTAAAAAGCACAGACTGTGTTTCCAAGCTTGTTTGGGATGGAATCAAGTATTGGATGATGCCAAATAGTCTTGCTGTAAGTTCAGAAGTGCCTTCGATGATTCTAATATGAAATGCTAATTATTTGCACTAGAATGTAAATAAGGTGGCACTAAGTCTTATTTGCAGTGACTAATGAAAGCTGTTGTACTATAATCAGTGAGATGCAGAGCAACAGGGCAATTCATTAGGAAAACCACAGTTGACAAGGAGTTAATGTGTGCCATTCTGGACCTTTTCTCTTGCTTCTGTTTGCTTCTATTACTTCTGGTTGATAATAATAAGTCCCATATGGAAAACATGTAACAAGGATACGAAGAAACTAGCAGCTGCATTTTGCAAAGCTATGCCAAATATCTGCAGACTGTAAGTCTTCCTTAGCTTTTCTTTGCCTATGAAAAACAACTGCCATATTAGGCTGATTGGAAAAATAGTGATTTTCTAGTCAGCAAATTGCTAGTCTGAAATTTTTCATCTTATTTCTCTAGACTTGAGCAAAACTTAACTATACCGCAAATTATTTTATTTTCCAGATATATATTACATTTCAAAATTCAGCCACATTCTTACTTCTCATAGTTTAACAGTAGAACACTTTTAACAAATAAAAACACTAAATTGCTTGGTCCTGCTCCCTTCTCGGTGTTACAGAGCAGGGCCTGGTAAATGAAAGCGGAAACCCTGGAATAGCTTTTCTGCTCTGGGGCGTCTTTCATCACTGCAGCAATAGTGCAGGGCGCTGTGCTGCTTTAAAACCTGTATAGTAAGATTTCTAACTTACATGATTATTAAGGGAAACAGAGTAATTAATTTTTATTCCCCACAGAAGGAAAAATTAAGACGGTGACTTCTGTTGTGTTGTAAATTTTAGAATTGTTTCTTTCATTAACTGCCCAGGACTACCACAGAGGAAAACCAGCTCATTTGATTCCAGTGTTTTATGGCCACCTTTTATTTGAAAGATTTGAGGTGGTTTGTGTATTTAATGGGTGAAGAAGAAGCTGAATAGTAAATACTGTGATTTATGTTTGAGCTTCCTGACAGCCAGGCATGGAGAAGGAAGCATAGCTGACTGGAGTGCTGAAACTTGGACTGTATCTCCTGAGCAAGAACATCCTTGAATCTGGATTCAAGGCCAAAAAAACAAAACAAAACAAACAGAAAAACCCCAGTTAATACCAACAGTCTGAGGCCAGTTAAGAGTTTTATTTACTCTTTTGTCCCCATTATTTAAAAGGCCATGAATTACCCACACTTGGCTCTTTCCTTCTGTCTCAAGGTGGGTATCTTAGATCCTCAAACGGTGTCAGGCCCTTGGCTGCTATCGAGTAAGATCACTCCTCAGTGGTGGTGCGTGCAAGGGCTTTTCCACAGCTCGGATCATCAGATAAAACATAGGACTGTCAGTCAGTTAAATTTGATTTACAGGTAAGCAATCAGTACATTTTTAATATTGGTAAGTCCCATAAATACTTCTTAAATATAAATAGGTCCCAAATATTGCATGGGACATTCTTCTACTTAAAAATTATTCATTATTTATCTGAATTCAAATTTAAAAAGTATCCTCTTTTTTATCTTGTTTTGCTGAATTTGACAACCTTACCCACAGTCTGCAGCTAAGGCTCATGAACTATAATAGGGGACTGTCCTTTTATTACAAAAACTGGAAGACCACAGTGGCAGCCAATCTTAGTCATTTTTTTCTTTTAACTTTTGTTAAGACATTGTTGGGGATAGACTATGATTTTCAGGCAAAGGGAGACTTAATGAAAGAATCTTTATAGACAGTGCATAATACCATCACCACCCCTAAAAAAGAAACGCTTATCAAGAGACTTGAATATTTCAAACAAGCTATGGATTGATGGATTGAAGAAGACCCCTTCCACACATGCACACATATACACAGTACAGTTAAACTAAGCATCCAACCGAAATAGACAGAGACGTAGCATCTTACGGTGAGTCAGAGGGCTGCAGGGCAGGAGTGGGTGTAGCACGTCTCAGAACGCCACTGCCTCTGGGAGCTCATGGGGCCGGCTGCTGGCAGGACCCATCCCCACAAGGTAGGGTGGCTCAGACTTTGAGAAGTTCAGCTCTTACTGCACTTACTGTTCTTTCATACTTGAGGAGTTTTAAATCGTGGATATTATTCTGGAGGTACTTATATCAACAATCTGGACACTTTGAGTCAAGGGAGTATCTTAAACATTGTCTGCTCCTGGTCCTTGAACATACCGCAGTGTCTCACCAAGACCACACCTTCGTTTTAAGTGGGGGAAAGCGGAGTTTCGCAACCCTCCATCCCTGAACATTCTTTTGGGGTGCCGAATTCCCTATAGACCTTTAAACCTTGCATTGTCCTGCATCATTACAAACTGGAAATCCATTTCTTAGACAGGGTATGTGTGCATTGGCATATGTGTAGATTGGGTTTAGCTGCAAAAACCAGAATCAAGTTTCAGCAGAAAAGTATTTATAATGGCATATGAAATGGATTACAGTATCACGGAGAGGACTGAAGAAATGATCTAGGTTGACCTTGGATGAACGACATTGATACCCATAACCAGGCCACCAAGGCAGTTGCTCTCTCCTTTACAAGCTTCAGTTACTGGCACCAGAACCTTACTGCCACTTGCTGACAGGAAGTTCCCGTGTCAGGAAGCTGCCGCCATTGCTGCCAGCCACCCAACTGTACAGCGTCTGTTATGATCCAAACCAGCATGACAGATACCCATGTACCTGCCTTTCCTCACATACAAGCTAGTGACCAGAGAACTCTGCTGATGGTATAATAGAGAGCCAATGCTTCTAAAGTCACTCTCATGCTCAAAACCAGCAAAGACAGCCATTAGTTCACACCCAGCTTCCTCACTCTGAGCAATTTGGTGACTGGCCAGACCAAAACATGTCTAAACTGCAAGAGGATTTTGATGTGGTTTTTAGCTTTCCAGCCACTATAATACTCTAGTAGGTAGTTGAAAGGGACGCTGACTCTCAGTCCACCATAACCAGGACATGCAACCTTATTTGCAAGTAATAGTCACATTTTACCAATCCATCTTCCCTATGCAGAAGAGAAAAGTCAATAAAGAGCGTGTCATAAAGATCTCAGGTGCCTTTTGGAAAAATACTTCAGAGGAACTGCTTTAAGGTAGATCATTATTATTTGCATTTACAAGGTTATATACAATTCTCGAATGATGGCAAGATTGTTTTTCTGCATTTAAATTCCTAAGGGCTTTGAACATAAAATTTTTGACAAGTATAATTAGATATCTTTTGGACATTGTTTTGACAAGTTTTTCTCTTTTTTAATAAAATATAAAAGCTATTTTTATAGTTGTCTATTTTGCCTTGATTTTGCTGTCAAGTGGAAGCCAACTCCTGAGAGGACACAGGCAGCCAGTCTGTTCTGGCCGATACTTTGATGGTGCTCAGAAGCTGCTTTCAGATCTACCTCGGTTGATTCTGCTTTGCAAGTCACCTAATGAGACTGGAATTCTTGCGCTCCTTCACCTATTATGGCTTGAGTGATGCCAAGTGGGGCCTGCTCAGATCCACCCAAGTTTTGTTTTGTTTATGGCACAGCCATCTTTCCCACTGTCATTACCATTATTTGTCAGGTGGACGCAAGTGAAAAGGTTAGTAAGGTGACGGTGAGAGGCAGATAGAGGAGAATTAGTGACAGAACAGAAACATTTGAGGGGCTATTACACCCATTTTGTTTTTCTTCAGACTTCCATTTTGTAGGACATAGAGAAACTCACGCCATCAGTTTATCTAGTTCTTACCCAGATGTAGAAATGTTGACAAATAACTTTAAAACAAACATGAGTTAACAGCTTGAGTACTGAAGTATGGTTCGTCCTTTTATATTACTTGAGGAACCATAGTTGTATAAAAATCACAGTGCAATACATGCAGTATAAATCATGTTTATTTATCAAAATAACATTTGTTACCAAGACATGAAAAATGAAACTGACAAAGTAAGTTACACATTCCTATCAATCTTTTAAAAGTTTCACGGATTTGTGCAGCGAAAAGGCTTTACATGTTTGCAAATTCTATTTGAGTTATTCTAATCAGATTTTTATATAAGCTAGTTATAATTGTTAACAATCCCTTTTGGGAAGATGAGTGATTTTTTTTAATACAACAACAAAAAAAGATTTTTTATATTGTAAATGTACAGTTTTTCAGTATGCAAATTTAGCAGAATGCACATTTAGTAAATTGTATTCTTTTGGATTGCTTTAATAGAATGAAAATATTAAAAAAATAAAAATCACCTCAATTAGGGCAAAGTTCCTAGTATACTTTAATAGCAATTTTACAGCATACCCCATATAAATACCTTTTTAACTTGAGAGTATTACATACTCTAGTCAGTCGATGAATGCTTGCAGAGGAAAATGAGTTATTGAGGCAGATAAATAAATGGGCTTATAAAGTTTGCTTACCAGCTTAAATAACTACCAATAACTGTGTTCTGCTAAGCTTCTGTGAAAAAATTATCATCTTTTTCCTCTGTGTTTGCCTAAAGTCTTCCTCATACATTCAGTTTTTATAGATACCTGTCAAGCGCATTCAGAGGTGAGCACTTGGAATGATGATGGGTTTTATGGCATTTAATTTGTTCGACCAGCATTTTCAAGCACCAGCCACATGCAAAATCGCAGACTAGTTGCTCTGTTACGAAGGTGAATGCAGTGGTTCCTGTCCTGATGTCCTTCCGAGCTTCGCAGAGGAAGCGATTGAGGTTTCTATCACATTGCCCGTATTTATTAAAGTATCTTATGTGCAGATTTTTATGAACTTTTTATAGCATAAATCTGTGTTTTCATAAAACAACAATTTCTAATGATTCATTAATTTTTTAGTATTTTAAAATTAATTTTAATGTAATTTAATTTTGACTAATACATTCACATGGCTCAACTTGATCTTAGCCAAAAGGCCGAAAAGCAATCACATGGCTCAAATTGAGATTTTTCAAAAGAAAATACAATTTAAAAATCCCTTTTCCCCACTATCTTCCAACCAGCCAGTTTCCCAATCCCCAGAGGGGGAAAAAAAGGCATGTTCAGCATATTGGCTAGGATTAGATTCAAGTGCATATAAGACAAAACTAAAATGTTATTTAAACAGAGAAATTCAAAAGTGTCAGTCTGATGCTTGCTTTGAAGTTTCACAATGTCATCAGGCACTTGGGCTCTTTCTGTCATTTTTGTTTGCAGTTTTGTAACTCAGTGGTTAGCTCTCATCCACACCGACTGTAGATTGTTGAAGGTGTAACAGGTACGCAGATAACCAACACACGGAGCTTGTTTGGTGAACCTTCGTCCTTTTGCATTTTCTCGGCAACCACATGTGCATATAGTATGGGACGGACTTGTTTCTTTGGTCCAGACAGCTTCATTGAGCCTAGTGTCAATGTGCACATCTGGAGTTTCCATCTCCTTCGTGGCAAATTGTTGGTCCCTTTGCGTTCCTGAAGGACATGAAGCGCACTTCTTGAAGCCCTGTCTGTAGATGTGCTTATGAGTGTTGGTGGTTTATTCTCTAGCCCTCACCTCATCGATGGCATTCGTTCTTCTCACCACCCTTTGTGAGGGCCATTGTGCTGGGCCCCGTGTGCAGAGAATGAACAGAAGGGCTTGTCTCCTTCTGTTCTTATGTGTACCATCTTTATCCTTTAGCTTCTAACATCAAGATTGCCTGTTGGTCCAGTTTGGCTACTGGCTCATCATCTGTCATTTCTGTATTCCAGGGAGGAGAAAGAAACTCAATATGAGTCAAAAGCATGGCTCTACAGAGAACTTTTCCCAACATGAGGAAGAGGAGATGTGGAAAGATATTAGATGCTACCATTTGACTTTGAAACTTGCTTATGGTGATCTTCTTGCTGCCTGGTGTCAGCTTAGCAGGCATAGCACGTGAAGCTCACTTGTTACTAAGCACTTCACATTTAGTAACTATGAATAGGACTAGGTAGTCCGTTTTCTTTAGGCTAGTAACACTTTGGTGTTTATAATTTGTGATGCTTTTCCTTTTATAATTTGTGAATAAAACACTATTACTGTTTCTAAAATTTGAAAGTATTGTCAGTTGCTAAACAGATTTGATTTTCTTATTGAGCTATTCAAATAGATTTCAGAACAAGGGGAATTTAGCTTTGTAGTTATAAGTTCATCCCATATACCTTCTCTAAAGGTTTAGAACCTTATTAGGGTGGTTTATGTTCTGTGATATTCTTTTTAAAGGGAAGAAAGTTAGTGTGAGGTTTTTTTCCTCACCACAGGCAGCATGATATCAAGAAGGTTACCAACAGCATGACCTTGACCTTTAAATCTATTTCCTTACTGTAAAACTGGAATGATAATTCCAACTGTGAAAAGCTATTATGAGTCTGAAAATTAATTTATATATATAAAAGGACCTGGCTTAGGGCCTGGCATATACCAGTTCAATAACTATTTATTTTTCTTTTTATTGTTAAAATTCCATATTGCGTGTTTAGTGTTCCATAGAGATAAAAAGTTCACTATGATTATTGACATATAGGATTGTTTATTTTAATAATTGCCTTGAGGTTTACATGAATGGCTGGGTTTCATGTCCATCTAGTAAGGACCTTCAAAGCTCAAGATTATGTCTGGTAGTGATATGTTTCCTCACCTCCTTTAAGCAGATGCCCTATCCAGAAAATTTTATCTTGGTAGGGTTTCTTCAGATCCCTCAACAATATAATGCTACAGAAGAAATGCTTGATCACCTACCATGTTTTGGGAATTTTGCCAAGCAGGTAATATGTGACTTCTTCTTGAGGTGAATACTGACTAATTAATTCTTTGAGGGCAGAGAAAATGATGCGCTTTTATTAACATCTAGATAGTTGATGGTTTTATGGTAACCATTTGTTAAATGGTAACAAATGTTAGGTAAATGAAAGAAAGGAAGGCTGCCTGTAGGCCACATGTAGATATATAAAGTAGGAAATAGTGTATATACTACTTGCGAGCATGTAATAAGCATCTCAGTTTATAAGAAGCTTTGGTTAAAAGATAAAACTTGTTTTAGTATTGCTCCTTGTCATTTGTCTCCCTGGAAAAAATGATTAGAGGTTTTTTCTTTTTTTTGGATGCATGTTTATTCACCAAAACAATTGTCTTATAAGATTGAGCTGTATGTTACAAGTAGAAAATGGAACTGTATGTCCTCCATATACCCAAGCCAGCTCCCTGAGGGCCCCGTTCAGCCGTCTCAAAAAGTCAAAAAGCTGATTTCTTGATAAGTGAGGTAATAAACGCACCTTCTATTTTAAGCACTCTAATAAGTAACGTGTCACTTGAATTTGGGACATCCTAACTTCCGTGTGTGAGGATGTGGTATCTTCTTAGAGAAAGAGGGACAAGAATAAAAGTAAATACATAAAAAATGTTTCAGATCTTAAATTTTTTCCTTCTAAGTAAAACGTATTTTCAGTTTTTATTAAGGGTGCAACAGTGTCTCCAATGGTTAGTACTCTTTAACCTCCTCTTTGCTCTCTGCGGCTATTGTTCTTGGGCTCGCCGACCCAAGCTTGCAAGATAACTGCTGTCACACCTGCACACAGCCGTGTCCAAAGTCGTCTGGGCCTGGGGTTGGGCCCTCTTCTCTAGGCTGTGTGTGCGGGAAGGGAAATCTTCCTCAGAAGTCCCTGAACAGACTAAAGACTTGTGGCCAGAACTAGGTCCATGGCCATGTGGGCAGCTGTCTCTTGTCATCAGCAAAGCCTCCCACAGCTCGCCAACTGCTCTTCCTTCTTCAAGGCTTAACACGCTTTAGTCCATCCATGGCCACCAGGATTTTCTACCCAAAACGCAGATCTAACCACATCATTCCACTGCTTAAAGATTATTAGTGGCTTCCCTTTGCATACTGAATAAACCCTGCTCCCCACCTCTTCCTCTTCCCCATCTCCGATCCCTCTGCATAGTGCAGATGTAATGTCAGTCCCTGAAGGAGGTGCGTTAGTTTCTAGTTCTGTTAATTGTGAAATATTTATAGATGCATTTCAAATCATATATTGAGGTTTAGTTAAAAAAAAAACAGCTTCAAGTTACTGCAGATGAGGTATTATGTGAATAAACAGTTAGCAGTATTAGTTAAGCAAATATTTATTGTACACTTATGGGTGAGGCACTTTACTTGGAGTATGAGATTAAACAAAACAGAGCATTGTCTTCGAGGAGCCTATCATGTAAAAACAAAGACTTACCAACAAGAAATTGTTCACTGTGATACCTGTTAAGAAAGTAGAGATTGGCAAAAGACCCAGTCACAGGGGGACCAGTCTTACCTGAAGGTGAGCTTCTCCAAACGAGTGATGTTTTATGTAAGAGCTAAATAAGTCCGAGGGAGGTGCAGAAGGGGGTTATGGGAGCCAGCCATGTGGAGAATGGATGGGGAAAGGCAAGGCAAGAGTGGATGCAGACAAGGAGGAAATTGCAGTGATCCAAACAGAGGGTGATGTGGGCTTGGACCAGGATTGAAGTAGGGAGGATGGGAAATCTAGAGCACGGTAAAGGATTGCATGTGGGGAATAAATATCTGACTCTGGAGTTACTGACTTGAGCAGTTGGACAAGACTTGTTTCCCGAGAAAGGGATCACCACCTGGTTGAAGAGCCAGAAACGTTTGAAAGAGTGTGTCAACAGTCGACGACTTGGAGAAGGAGAATGCTGTTCAGGACATTACCATCACCCCAAGGGTGCTGTGCCATCCTAATAATGTACCTTCTGTCTGTCTCTACCTGTCTCGTTGTCGCTGCCAGCAGATACAATGCTTTTACCATTTTTGCTTATGTTTACACTAGTGTTCTTGACTCTGTAGCTGCAGCCCATTGCCTTCTCTCTGGTTGTTGGTTTCAATGTTTCTATACTGTTTGTGCCCTTCTCTATATATTTCATTGTCCCACAAAAGGAATTTGCAAGGTGACTTAGGTAATACCAAGAATAGAATCTGCTGCAGGGCAGCATCTCCTGACAGTTGTCCACTGAGCCGTCACCACTGCCACATGACCCAAAGCATGGCATCTTTTACTAATCCAGTCACTCAACAGTTGTTTATTAGGAACTCTGGGCCAAATGATACACTAGGCCATGAAAAGAATACATGCCTTGTGGTTATTAAAATTTTGATCTAAATTCTGGCTTTTCCATTCATCAAATATATGAACATAGGCCAAAAATGATTAAGTTCTCTGTGCCTTGATTTACTCCTCTATAAAATAGATACAACAGTCCTGGCCATGTTGTTCAGTTGGTTGTAGTGACATCCCTTGCACCAAAACACCAAAAGGTTGTGGGTTCAATCCCCGGCCAGGGCACATACCTAGGGTGTCGGTTCAGTCCCTGGGCAGGGAGTATATGAGAGGAAACTGATATGTTTCACTCTCTCTCTCTGCCTCTCTGTTTGCCCCCCTCTCCTCCCCGCCCCCACTTCCTCACTCTAAAATCAATAAACATACTCTGGTTTCTCTTCAGATCGTATAAATCTTTCGCCTTTTAAAATCAATAAACATATCCTCGGGTGAATATTTTTTTTAAATATTTGAAACAAACATTTCAAGTTGTTCTGAGGATTAAATGGAGCAATACAAATAAAAGGATCAGCGTTTTCCTATTTGTCATGAGTGGTGGTGGTAGGAGAGTTTGTGGCAGCGGTGGCCGTGAGAGCAGTAGAGGGGTCACCAAGGGAATGGGAACCGTGCGGTGTAGGGATGGAGGTAATGACAGGGGGTCTTGATCTTGACTTGTGGGGGGTGATAGTAGATTACATGCACAAAAACTGCCAGTGTCTGCTCTGCTCAGAAGGGCTATGAGTAGGAAAGGAACTTGCTTCACAGACTGTCTAGTGCAAAGGAGTCTTTAAATTTAAGTCAGGCTGTGTTGTTAGGATACAAATCCCAAACTCAGACTTTCAAGAGTATGTTTTATGAGTTAGACACGAAATTACTTTCACAGTTCAAGAACACTGACAAAGTGACTTAAAAATGTACAACAATTATCTAACTATTTCAGTTCATTTAGGGGTAGAAAGTCGGTATGAAATGGAAAGAACAAGGCTCAGTTGCATGAACCTTAAGGAGCAAGTTTCACTCTTTGGCCAGGGTGCACTCTAGTAATTCAGTTACATCCTCTGAGCTTTTTTGTCTTTTTTAAAAGTATACTTTATTGATTATGTTATTACAGTTGTCCATTTTTTCTCCCCTTTATTCTCCTCCACCCTGCACCACCCCTCCCACCAGCATCCCCCCACCCTTAGTTCATGGCCATGGGTTGCACCTGTAAGTTCTTTGGGTTCTCCATTTTTTATACTATTCTTAACCTCCCCCTGTCTATTTTGTACCTACCATTTATGCTTCTTACTCCCTGTACTTCCCCCCATTCTCCCCCTTTACCTTCCCCACTGATAACTCTCCTCCATGTGATCTCCATTTCTGTGATGCTGTTCCTGTTCTAATTGTTTGCTGAGTTTGTTTTTGGTTTTGTTTTAGGTTCAGTTGTTGATAGTTGTGAGTCTGTTGTCATT
>PVKU01007833.1:0-81677 GCA_004027475.1 Anoura caudifer
AAAAAAAAAAAAAAAAAAAAAACCACAAAAAACAGAACTGTGAAAAAACCAGAATTGGATCCAGAGAGGGGGCATCCCAACAGCTGAGACAGTGGGAGCTGTGAACACCAGGATACCCGAAGGAGACTGCAAAACTGAATCTCACAGGTATTCTACCACAGAAATTCACATCACAGTATAAACCCAGGGAGCCAGAACAGATCAATTTAAGAAATTGAGGCTAACAAGAAAAGTCTCACAAACAATGGGAAAACAAAGAAACAATCCCCAAATGAAAGGAAAGGAGGAAGCCCCAGAAAGAATGCTAAATGAAATGGCAGTTACTCAACTATCAGATACTGAGTTCAAAGCAATGGTTATCAGGAAGCTCAATGAGCTCACAATGAGCTACCAGAAACTACAGGGAAGCTACAATGAACTCACTGCAAACTATTTCAACATGAAAAAGGAAATAGCAACTATCAACAAGGGCCAAGAGGAAATGAAGAATACAATTTCTGAACCGAGGAACACACTGAAACGTAATAAAGGCCAAATACAACAAACCCACTGCCAGCATCACATTCAACATGGAAAAACTACAAGCATTCCCCTTAAGATAGGGAACAAGACAAGGATGTTTGCTTTCACTCTCATATTCAAAATAGTACTGGAAGTCCTAGCCACAGCAGTAAAACAAGAAGAATAACTAAAAGACATCCAAATTGGAACGGAAGAAATTAAACCACCTTTACTTACAGATGACATGATCCTATACATAAATAACCCTAAAGATTCCACCAAGAATCTTCTACAACTGATAAATGAATTCAGTAAAGTAGCAGGATACAAAAAAATATTCAGAAATCAGTTGAATTTTTACATGCCAATGATGAACTATCAGAAAGGGAGATTAAGAAAACAATCTCAGTCATAATTGCTTCAAAAAGAATAAAGTACCTAGGAGCAAATCTAACCAAGGATGTAAAAAACCTGTACTCAGAAAATTATAAGACATTGAAGAAAAAAATTTAAAGAAGATACAAGTGGAAGAACATACTGTGTTCATTGATAAGAAGAGTTAACATCATTAAAATTTCCATACTACCCAAAGCAATCTATTAATTCAACACAATCCATAGATTCAAAACACTTTCTATGAAGATTCCAACAATGTATTTCACAGAACTAGAACAAATATTTCAAAAATTTATATGGAACCATGAGAGGCCCCACATAGCAACAGCAATTTTGAGAAAGAAAAACAAAGTTGGAGGAGTCACACTACCTGATATCAAGCTACACTATTACGCCATAGTAATCAAAACAGCATTGTACGGGCAAAAAAAGAAAGAAAAGAAAAAGAAAGAAGACATAGATCAATGAAACAGAATAGAGAACCCCCAAATAAACCCAACCTTTTTAGTCAATTAGCATTTGACAGAGGAAGCAAGTGCATACAATGGGCTAAAGATAGTTTAGTCAATAATTGATGTTGGGAAAATCAGACAAACATATGCAGGGAAATGAAACTAGACCAGAGGGAAGATGGAAGGGGATAACGGGGGAAAAGGAGGAAGGGTCATCAAGAAACATGTATCAAAGACACATGGACAAAGCCTAAAGGGGTGTGGGATTGAGGACGGAAGTTGGGGATGGATAGAGTGGGAGGGATTGGTGGGGGAAAAATGGAGCCAACTGTACATGAACAACAAAAGAAAAAAGAGAGAAAGAAAAAAAAGAAAGAAAATAGACTACCTTCTTATGCCACACACAAGAATAAATTCAAAGTGGATTAAAGACAATGTTACCCAAAGCCTTAAAAATACTAGAGAAAATATAGGCAATAAAATTTCAGCCATTGCTCACAGAAATATTTTATTTGATATATCTCCTCAAACAAGCGAAACAAAAGAAAAAATTAACAAATGGGATTTCATCAAACTAAAAAGTTTCTGTCCAGCAAAGGAAACCATCCACAAAAGAAAAAGACAACTTCTGAATGGGAGAACATATTGCTGATACATCTGCTAAGGGGTTAATATCCAAAGTTTTAAAAGAACTTATAAAACTCATCACCAAAAACATAAATAATCCAATTTAAAAATGGGCCAAAGGCCTGAATAGAGGATAGGAAGATGGTGGCAAGATAGGTGGGAGCAGAGTCCACTTACCCCTGAGCACAGGTGAAACACTTAGCTGATCTTCTGAGGAACAGAGTGAACAGCCAACAGTATCCCAACATATATGAAGATTGGAAGCCAAAAACTGTAGAGAACATTGAAAAATCAGATGGTAAGGAGAGTGCTTTGGGACAATAAGGTCCCCGGGACCAGCACGGGGACCATGGCAGCTGCAGCCCCAGGTCTGGCACCCACCGGGTCTGCTGCAGGATTCTTGGGAGAGAGCCAGATCAATGGCTCCCTCCCCTGCCAAACAAGGTTTGAGCAGCACCAGGATGGACCTGGATGCTTGAAGTTGTGGAGGTGGTGGTGGTGGTGGTGGATAAGGATGAAGTGGCAAACACAGGGGTGGTGTGCACCCACTGAGACTATGGACTCTGGCTGGGAAGAGTTGGGCAGTGATGGACCCTGACCCAGTCAGTCTCTGGTCTGGTTGGAGAGTTGGGCTGTATGAGAGTCCAGGCACTTGTTTGGAACAGCTAAAATAGTAGGAACTTTTCAAAAAGAAAAAAGAGGTGCTCAGTGGCTACTTGGGGAATTCTCCCACAGCAGCTACCCCTGCCTCCTGTGCCCCTACCTACCACCACATCAGCTGTGCTCCCAGGGCAGTGAAAGCTGAGCACTCACACCCAAGGCCCTGGGGATGGTGTGCACCTGAGTACACGTCCCAGCGACTGTCCATCCCACCCCAGCAGCAGAGGCCAAGTGCTCATACCCACAGCCCCAGGGACAGAGTGCACCTGACCCTACGGTCCAGAGGCACCTTGCCCCAAAACCCAGCACCCCAGGTGCAGCATCAGGGAAGGTGTGTGCCTTGCCTACATCTGCCCTGGCAGCCATGTCAGTGCCCCCACCCTGCAAGGGGCCGACTGGCTATCTAAGAGGAAGGCAAAGACACCCCTGCAGAGGAGAGCCCTTCAGGGCTTAACGAGTCAGCAATCCCAAGAAAGACTTAACTCAGTAAGGGTGCCAAACTACCCTGAAGAGACTCTGAGAGTCCCTAGCCTCTAGGACAGCACAGAGTGAGAAGGTGGTATGTGAGTTGCCCCTAACTGGTGCACCTCAAGGACAGCACAACTGGTGGACTGAAGGCATAGATCTGCTGAAGAAGGGCACTGGGGATCCAGCAGTGAACTGAGGAACTGGGCAACTGTGAAGAGTGAGGCTCAGACCTGGCCCCCATCCCCACAAAACCACAGGAAGGGAGAAAAGCAAAACCAATCCCCCCTCAGCCTGCTGCAGTCATGAAGACCAGCAGAACTGGCTTGGCTTGTTTAAACCAGCAGCAGGCTTCTTCTTCTTCTTCTTCTTCTTCTTCTTCTTCTTCTTCTTCTTCTTCTTCCTTATAATTTCTTCTTCCTTTCTTTCTTTTTTTATTCCCACCAGTGAGACAATAAAACCTGGAGCTGTGAGAGGAACAGAGTTAGACCCAAAGAGGGGTTGTCCCAACAACTGAGATAGTGAGAGAAATTTCACTTTGCTACTCCAGAGAACTTGCAAGTTATTGTATATTTGTATTATTATTTTTCATTATTTTACATCTTTTATTAGTATTTCTTATTTCTCTTTTTTCTGTTTAATCTTCTTCACTTGGTTTGTTAAATTGCATTGTTTGACTGGTTTCCCTTGTTCTCTCTTTCATAGTGTATTTTTAATTTTCCATCTTTCACTTCACTTGTGCTCCAATAACACACTACCTTAGGTCCTGTATATCCTACTTTTGTTATTCAGATCACATAGATTCTGTCATATGATTGTTGCACCATTACTATTGTAAATAATTGCTGTTCCATACAATTGTAAATACTACACAGTATCCTTTCCGGGTCGTAGCTCACTTCACTGTTTCCTGAACTTTATTACTGTTGTGGTTAACTCTGTTCTCTCGCACACTACACCTATTTTCTGTCCTTTACTCTCACTTTACCTCATAATCTCACCTCCCACAAGCTCACTGCTTTCTAGATCCAACTCACAATCCTTCCCCACCCTCAACAAGGGTCTTATCTTTTTTCCATCCTTTCTAAAAAGTGGCTAGGTGGGTGAAATATCACAATTAACATTATACATATCCAAAGGATCTTCTGTCTCTTCTCTACGGGTTGGTATTTTAAATACCACAGAATATACTCCCACTGTCTTAAGCCATTTTGCCTTCCCCCTTTAACTGCTCACAAAAAAGAGTAGGTGGGAGCTGTGAACACCATTATACCTGCTGGAAGAGGAAACCCACCAACAAAGGAAGCACCAACAGATAACAATGGAAGAAGGTAAAGGAGGGAGTGGAAGCCACACTAACCTCCACCCAGGACCAATCTGGAAATACAAGTAAATGATGGAGAAATTACCCACAACAAACAACTGAACAAGAGTGAGAGAGGAGCATCAAAACCTTGTACAGACAGAAGAACCAGCTTCAAAACAACTTGTCCACACATGCAAAGAACAATACAAGACATGGTGGACTGAGTGACCCTCAGTTAACCAACTGGAGGGAAGGACACACCAAAGAAAGACCCACCAACAATCAAAACCCAAAGACATACAAAGAGCAAGCAAAAAGGACAGCCCAAAACCAGTGAGCTCAGGAGATCAAGGAGATTGCACTACTGAATCTCACAGGTCTTCTACCATAAAAGTTCACACCATAAAGCAAGGGAGCCAGAACAGATCAATTTAAGAAGCAGAGATTAACAAGAAGAGTCTCAGAAAAATGGGAAGACAAAGAAACAATCCCCAAATGAAAGGAAAGAAGGCAGCCTCAGAAAGAATGCTAAATCAAATAGAGTCAAGTCAGCTATCACATATTGAGTTCAAAGCAATGGTTATCAGGAAGCTCAATGAGCTCACAGAGCATTACCAGAAACTACAGGGAAACTACAGTGAAATCACTGCAAATTATATCAACATGAAAAAGGAAATAGAGCTATCTACAAGGGCCAAGAGGAAATGAAGAATACAATTTCTAAACTGAAGAGCACAGTAGAAGGAATCAAAAGGAGTCTAGATGAAGCAGAGGATTGAATCAGTGAGCTGGAGGACAAGGTAGAAAAAAAATACCCAGATAGAGCAAGAAAAGGAAAATAGACTCAGAAAGAATGAGGAGGGGCTAAGGGAAATGCAAGACAACATGAAATGTAATAATATCCATACAATAGGGATACCAAAAGGAGAAGAAGAAGAGCAAGTGATAGAAAACCTATTTGAAAAAGTAATGATGGAAAACTTCCCTAATTTTATGAGAGAAAAGGGCACACAAATCCAGGAAACACAGAGTCCCAATCAAGAGGAACCCAAAGAGGCCCACTCCAAGACACATTATAATTGAAATGGCAAATTCCATGACAAAGAGAGAATCTTAAAGGCAGTAAGGGAAAAACAAGAAGTAACATACAAGGGAGCCCCAGTAAGGCTAGCAGCTGATTTCTCAATGGAAATGCTCCAAGACAGAAAGGAATGACAAGAAATATTCCAAGTAATGAAAACCAAGGGCCTGCAATGGAGACTACTCTATTCAGCAAGGCTGTGAATTAAAATCGAAGGTTAAATAAGAAGCTTCCCAGAAAAAAGAAGCCTCAAAGAATACACCTCCTCCAAACCAGCTCTACAAGAAATGCTAAAGGGTCTGCTTTAAGAACAGGAAGAAAAACAGTGAGAGAGAGAGGATACAAGTATGAAAAAATGGCAATGAATAAGTACCTATCAATAATAACCTTAAATGTAAATGGATTAAATGCTATAATCAAAAGACATAAATAGCTGAATGGATAAGACATTTTGACCCACACATATGCTGTCTACAAGAGACCCGCCTCAGAACAAAAGACATACACAGACTGAAAGAGAAGGGCTGGAAACAAATATTCCAAGCAAACAGACAGCAAAATAAAACCAGGGTAGCAATACTCATATCAGACAAAATAGACTAAAAAAAAGGCATAAAAAGAGACCCAGAAGGTGACTTCATAATACTCAAAGGAAGAATCCATCAAGAAGACAAAAACATTGTAAATATATGTGCACCCAACATAGAAACATCCAAATATATAAAGAAGATCTTGGAGGACTTCAAGAAAGATATTGACAGCAACACAATTATAGTAGGGGATTTTAACACCCACTGTCAAAAATGGATAGGTCTTCCAAACAAAGTATCAACAAAGATATTGTGCCATTGAATCATGCCCTAGGTCAAATGGACTTAACTGATATATATAGAGAGAGCCTTTCATCCCAAAGAAGGAAAGTACACATAGTTTTCAAATCCACATGGAATATTTTCAAAGATAGACAACATGATAGGACACAAAGCAAGCCTCAACAAATTCAAGAAAATTGAAATTATATCAAGCACTTTTCTCTGACTACAAGGGACTGAAACTAGAAACCAACCTCAAGGAAAAAAATCCCAAACACTCAAACTCATGAAGATTGAATAGCATGCTATTACACAATGAATGGGTTGATAATGAGATCAAGGAGGAAATCAAAAAGTTTCTGGAGACCAGTGAAAACAAACTCACAAGTACCCAAAACTTATGGGACACAGTGAAGACAGTCCTGAGAGGGAAGTTCATAGTGATACAGGCCTAAAAAGAGTCCTGTAAAAAAGAAACACTTGAAATGAACAACCTAACCCTATGCCTACAAGAACTTGAGGAACCACAACACAGACAGCCCAGAGCCTGTAGAATGAAGGAAATAACCAAGATCAGAGCAGAATTAAATGACATATAGATGAAAAGCACAATTCTAAGGATCAATAAATCCAGGAGCTTGTTCTTTGAAAAGATAAACTAAATTGACAAGTCTTTAAGCAGAGTCATCAAACATAGAAGAAAGAGGATCTGAATAAACACAGTCAGAAATCAAAGAGGAGAGATTACAACTGACATCACAGAAATACAAAGGATTGCAAGAAATTACTACAAAGAACTATATGCCAAGAAATTGTAAAATCTATGTGAAGTTGACAAATCTCTATAAAAATATAATCTTACAAAACTGATGAAGACAGAGCAGAAAGCCTTAACAGACCAATAATAGCTGATGAAATTGAAGCAGTAATCAAAAAGCTTCTGACACACTAAAGCCCTGGACCAGACTATTTCACAGGATAGATTTAGAAAGCACTTAAGGAAGAGCTAAGCCCTATTCTTCACAGACTATTCCAGAAAATCCAGGAAAATGGAAGACTTCTAAACTCTTTTCATGAAGTCAGTATTATCCTAATCCCAAAACCAGATAAAGATACAGCAAAGAAAGAAAACTTCAGGCCAATATCGCTGATGAACATAGATGGTAAAATCCTCAACAAAATATTGGCAAACGTCATCCAGCAATACATTAAAAAGGTCAAACACCATGATCAAGTGGGATTCATCCCAGGGACCCAAGGATGGTACAATATTCACAAATCAATAAACATAACACATCACATAAACAAAAGCAAAGACAAAAATCACATGATCATAGCAATAGATGTGGAAAAAGCATTTGATAAGGTACAGCACCAACTTACGATAAAACACTCAGCAAAGTGGGAATAGAAGAAGCATTCCTCAACATAATAAAGGCAACATATGAGAGACCTAGAGCCCATATCATACTAAATGGCCAAAATCTTAGAGCTTTCTTACTAAAATCCAGAACAAGACAAGGATGCCCATTTTCACCAGTTTTATTCAACATATTATTGGAAGTCCTATCCTGAGCAATCAGATAAGAAAAAAAAATAAAAGGCATCCAAATTGGAAAGGAGGAAGTTTTACTTCCTTGTTTGCATATAATATGATAGTGTACATAGAGAATACTACAAATTCCACCAAAAAACTGCTCAACCTAATAAGTCAATTTGGCAAAACAGCAGGATACAAAGTTAATATTCAGAAATCAAGGGCATTTTTGTATACCAACAATGAAATATCAGAAACAGAAATCAGGAAAAAATCCCACTTGATATAGCAACAAGAAAAATAAAGTTCCTAGGAATAAACCTAACCAAGGAGGTAAAAGACCTTTACTCAGAAAACCATACAACACTGAAGACAGAAATTAAGGAAGACACAAACAAATGGAAGCATGTACCATGCTCATGGATCGGAATAACTAACATCATCAGAATGTCCATACTATGCAAAGCAATTAATAGATTGAATGCAATCCCTATTTAAGTACCAATGACATATGTCACAGATATAGAAAGAACACTTCAGAAATTCATATGGAACCATAAATGACCTGTAATAGCTGCAACAATTGTGAAAAAGAGGAACAAAGTAGGAAGGATCACAATACCTGATACCAAACTATATTACAAGGTCACTGTAATCAAAACAGCCTGGTACTGGCATAAAAACAGGCACAGAGACCAACAGAAGAGAACAGGAAGCCCAGAAATAAACCCAAGTCTCTATGGTAAATTACTATTCGACAAAGGGCGCAGCATCATAAAATGGAGTAAAAATTGCCTCTTCAACAAATGCTTTTGGGAGAGCTGGGCAGCTACATGCAAAAAAATGAAACTTGACCACCAATGTATACCATACACAAAAATAAATTTGAGGTGGATAAAAGACTTAAATATAAGTTGTGACACCATAAAAGTTCTAGAGGAAAACATCAGCAGGAAATTCTCAGACATTCCATGCAGCAACATCTTCACTGATATGTTCCCTAAAGCAAGGGAGATAAAAGAAAGAATAAACAAATGGGATCTCATCAAATTAAAAAGCTTCTGCATGGCTAAGGTAAACAGCATTAAAATGAAAGAGAACCAACCATATGGGACATATATTTGCCAATGATACCTGGGACAAGCGTTTAATCTCCAAAATATATAATGACCTCACCTGACTCTACTCCAGGAAGACAAAACACCCAATTAAAAAATGGGCAGAAGACCTGAATAGACACTTCTCCAAGCAGCACATACAGAGGGCCCAGAGACATATGAAAAGATGCTCAGCATCACTAACCATTAGAGAGATGCAAATTAAAACCACAATGAGATACCACTTCACATCAGTCAGAATGGCCATCAGAGACAAAGCAACAAACAAGTGCTGGAGAGGTTGTGAAGAAAAGGGAACCCTAGTACAGTGTTGGTGGGATTGCAGACTGGTGCAGCCACTGTGGAAAACAGTATGGAATTTCCTCAGAAAACTAAAAATAGAACTGCCTTTTGACATATCAATTCCACTGGTGGGATTATATCCTAAGAGCCCTGAAACACCAATCCAAAAGAACCTATGAACCCCAATGCTCATAGCAGGACAATGTACAATAGCCAAGTGCTTGAAGCACCCTAAGTCCTCATCAGCAAATGAGTGGATCAAAAAACTATGGTACAGTTACACAGTGGAATTCTATGCAGCAGAGAGAAAGAGCTCCTACTCTTTGTGACAACATGGATGAAACTAGAGATAATTATGCTAAGTGAAATAAGTCAGGCAGTGAGGGACTAATACCATATGATCTCATCTTTAACTGGAACATAATCAACAAAAGGAAAAAGCAAACAAAATATAACCAGAGATGTGGGGGGGCTCCGCCCACAGAGCCCTGCCCATCTGCCACGGAGAATAAGTCTACCAAGACTTGATCTGCTTGGGGAGGAGAGGTGGCCAATCTCTCAAAGGAGAAGGCCCAAGAGCCTTTTCCTCAATGGGCTCTTATTAGGTTCATTTTACACAGGAGTACAGGTAATGCTCATTAATCGTTGTCAGGCAGTAAGGATCAAACAATAGATAGCATACAAAGAACTCTGGGGGTGTATTCTGAGTCAGGGTCTGTTAGCTAAAAGGCTACAAAACTTTGGGAAACAAACTCATTTTATGCTTGGACCCTTATGATTTAAATTGAAGGCATTCTTAGCAAAGCAGGTTTCACAGGATTTTATATATTCTTTCTTAGGCCTGATCATCCAGGGAACACGCCTTATCCAGCACAGAGCTGCAACACTCTCTGTCATTGTTTCAGGCTTAAGTCAGGCAGAGTCAGCAAAGCAGCCAAGAGATTAGGAAACTTTTCACAGACAGAATGAGGACTCAGGCTATGTCAGGATAGCTGGCAGGGGGGCGAGGGTCCATTACCCCCTTTGGCTGTAGCCCCCTGAGTCCTTCCTTGAGGGCCTCCCATGTGATTGTGCTTGTCTTAGGCAACCCCTCCCTTGAAGGAATCTTACCCATCATTGGCTAATGGACCAAGCATTGGGGGCCAGTTATGGATGAAGCAGAAGTGACGCTGCTGCCAGGGAGATAAGCTTTGTCTCCTTAGTGGCTCACAGTCCGAAGGTCGCTCACTCAGCCTTAGCTATAGGGAGTTTACAGCTCCTGAAACCAGGCAGGGCAGTTCCCAACACAGAGACATTGAAATTAAGAACAATCTAACAATAACCCTAAGGGAGTGGGGAGTGGACAATGTTGGGAAGGGTTTTCAGGAACTACTGTAAAGGACACATGGACAAAACGAAGGGGAGGGGTGGAAGCAGTGGAGGAAGGTGGGTTTAGGTGGGGTGGGGGGGAGTGGTGGGGGAAAATGCAAAGAACTGTAATTGAACAATAATAAAATAATTAAAAAACATGCTTTTTTTCTCTTTGCTGCTCAGGTTGGGTGTTTTTTTTTTTTTTTTCTACCTTGTCTTCCAAATCACTGATTTGATCTTCTGCTTCATTTAACCTACTGTTTATTCCTTCCAGTGTATTATTTATTTCAGATATTGCATTCTTTATTTGTGACTGGTCCTTTTTTTTATGGCTTCTATGTCTTTTTTCATGTTTAGTATCCTTATAATCATTACTCTATACTCTATATCTGCTGAATTGCTTGCCTCCATTTCATTTAGTTCTTTTTCTGGAGGATTGTCTTGTTCTTTCATTTGAGGTCTGTTTTTTGTCTTCCAATTGTGGCTGCCTCTTTGTGTCATTTCTTCGTATTACGTAGATCGGCAAAGCCTCTGCTTTAGACCTATGTCAGATGCTGCCTATGACGGGCCCCAGGCAACCTTTGGGGCTTTCACAACTTGTGGGTCCCTCAGCTGGGTCTGGGTGCAAGTGGAAATGACAAAGCTCTACACCAAGGCCAGCTTTTACTATCACTGGTTCCAGAAGAGTCTCAGGTAAAGTGTCAGAGCTCCCAGAGATCTGCCTTTTTATGCAAACTTTCTGTTAGGTTTGATCTCTAAAATACCATACAGCTGTACTCATCAGCAGTGAGGCTTAATCTCCACAGGGTGGGGTGAGAGGGATTCTTGTGGATGAGGCTATTGCTTCCCCTCAGGCTGATGCCACTTGGAGGGGAGTTCTCTGCCTGAGAAAGATGGGGAATGACTCAGCATAGGGATCCTCATTGCTGACACTTTGGCTCTCTCCATAGAGATGCCAATCTGAGACTCTCTCATGCAGCTCCAGTCCACTCTACTCTCCCTCTGCCAGAGCCCAGGGTAAGTGGTTGCAAACAAAATTTTGTGTTTTGGCCTTTTAAGAGGTTCTCTGTATCTCTAGCCATCTTTCCCTGGTGGACAGAAACCTCACTCTTCACATCTGGATGTTATCTGGGTTCCTTTCATGGTTCTGGTGCTGTAGGCTGGGGAGTCTAGCTTGGGGTTTAGACCCCAAATTTCTCAGAGAACCCCTCTGGCTGGTGAACCCCTTCAGAACTTCAGATGCTTCCCATGGGAGCTCAGCCAGCCCTTTTGTGTTGCTGCATTTCCTACCAATCTCATTTTGGTGATGTGGTTTCTTCCATAGGTCCTTGGTTATAAGGCTTTTCTCCATCTAGTGTTCAGTTGGTTATTTAGAGGATTTTTCTATAATTTAGTTGTAATTCTAGTTTGGTCCTTGGAGGAGGTTAATGTAGCTTTCACCTCCTCTGATGCCAGCTTGGATCCTTGTCTTAATATATATTCCTCTCATCCATATTTTCTTTCACCTTAGAATCTGTTTCTATTGAATGCTCCCAGTTATGAATCATATTTTTCCACTTTTTTGCATACCTGGTAATATTTGATTGGTTATTGAACACTGTGAGTTTTATATTGTTGTTTACTGGATTTTGTTGTATCCTTAAAATGAAGGTGTGTTTTGTCTGGTGATTAGCTAAGTTACTTGGAATCCATTGGCTCCTTTAGAAATTACTTTAATGATGAAATGTTCTGTAATTTGTGCTGTTCAAAATGGTAGCCACTACTCAAGAGCAGCTCTTGAGCACTTTCTCAAGAACTGTGTTTGGGTGGGGGCCACCATATTGTACACTGCAGCTTTAGAGGCTTGTTTTCAAGCTTTTAAAGGGCAGTGATTCTTTATTTTAAGATTTATTTAGAGCACTAATAAGGTGATGCCCTTCTGAAGAGTCTACTGCATGTCCTGTGTCTTAGGAGTCATTTTCATTCTGATTAGTGGGACATGAACTATTCCCAACTTTGTGTAATCTCTCAGACTTGTTCTGTCTATGCATTTCTTGTGATTCTTTCCCTCACATTGGTGGTTTCTGCTTAAACATATGTTTATCACTACTCAGCAAAAGACTTGAGGGGACCCCTCTGAAAATTTCCAGAACTTTCCTTCTCTTCAGTGCTCTTCTTCCTAGTATTCTGTCCTGAAAATTCTGATTTTCTTGGCCTCTCCAAACTCTAATGGCTACAGCCACAAAGCCAGACCACTGGTCTCTGTTTGATTCTCCCTTGCTGTACTATGCTTAGCAATTGCCTCCAAACAATAAGCTGGTAAGTCATAGGATTTACCTTGTTTGTTTTTCTTCTCTTTGAGATCCCAGTCCTATATTGCCCATTGTTGAATGTCTGAAATCTGCTTTTTAATGCAGAAGAATTCTTGTTACTAAGAGGGAAGGCAGAAGAGGCATGCTTTCACAATATGTAGTTTAATCAGCTATAATGGTTAATGTGTTTCACAAAAGCTTATTCATGAAATATGATAAAATTATTCTTAAGCAGATTCCTGTTTATACCAAGTTCCTATGAAAAACCCTAAAGCCTCTTGATTAAATTAAAATGGCCAAGTTGAATGGGCCTACTGAAATCACCTTAGAAGAATACATTTCTTTCGGTTTACTAGAGTGGCAGAGAGAAGAGAGTTGCCTTGAGAGTTATTTTGACACATCTGCATCAACATGGGCCATCAACATTGGGCTCAGATTTGCATAGAAAACCCCTTTTTCTTATCATCTTCTGCCAATAGCTTGGAGGAATCAAGTTAGATTCAATATGTTGTAAGCATTTTTTTGGGGGGGGTATAGTGTATGGCTTCTTCATTCCTTCCTTCTGGTTTCTTGTGTATTCTATTCTGCCTGCTTCCTCTCACTGACTTGCAGAGTACAAGAGGAAAAGGCCTCTCCCTGAGCTGGGTGGGCTGGTGAGGTCAGCAAAGATAGAATGCTTGGGAATACAGTGCGGTCAGCGTTCCTTTAACAAAGTGCTTATCTGGGGTCAACTAGTTTTAAGTTGAAGCTTCAAGAACATGTGCAAAGGAAGCTTTTGGAACTTTTAGAGATTGAAAACTTTCTTAGTGGCTGATTTGATTTCCCAAGGCCCTTTGGTGTCCCTCTGTTTCAAAACTCATAGAGAACTTGAGATGTGAAGATATCAAGCTGTATCTCCTCTAGAATTTTCTAAACCTCCTTCATACTTGATAATATTTAAATCCTACTTACAGAGTTAAACCTGGATGTATGGACACTTTAGACAATGATACTATGTATTGTTTAGAGGCATTTTTTTCTGTAATAATATTTATTTGTCCATCTATGAAACTAAAATTAGACAGTTTCATTGGATTAAGGGGAAATGAGAAGGCAGAATATAGGCTTAATTTACCCTCCTTGTCCTGAAGAAGAGCACTATTTTTTTTAGATTTTATTTATTTATTTTAGAGAGATAGGAAGGGAGGGAGAAAGAGAGAGAGAGAGAGAAACATAAATGTATGAGAGGTACATCAATTAGCTGCCTCTGGCATGTCCCCAACTGGGGGCCTGGTCCCCAAATCAGGTTTGTGTCCTGATCAGGAATTGAATCTGTGACACTTTAAAAATATATTTTATTGATTATGTTATTACAGTTGTCCCATTCCCCTCCTTCATTCCCCTCCACCCTGCACAGCCCCTCCAACCCACATTCCCCTCCTTTAGTTCATGTCCATGTGTCATAAGTTCTTTAGCTTCTACATTTCCTACACTATTCTTGCCCTCCCCCTGTCTATTTTCCATGCACCATCTATGCTACTTATTCTCTATACCTTTTCTCCCCCTTTCATCCTCCCACTCCCCTGTTGCTAACCATCCATGTGATCTCCATTTCTGTGTTCCTGTTCCTGTTCTAGTTGTTGGCTTAGTTTGCTTGTGTTTTAGGTGTGGTTGTTAATAACTGTGAGTTGGCTGTCTTTTTACTGTTCATATTTTTTATCTTCTTTTTCTTAGATATGTCCCTTTAACATTTCATATAATAAGGGCTTGGTGATGATGAACTCCTTCAACTTGACCTTATCTGAAAAGTGCTTTATGTGCCCTTCCATTCTAAATGACAGCTTTGCTAGATAGAGCAATCTTGGATGTAGGTCCTTGCCTTTCATGACTTGGAATACTTCTTTCCAGCCCCTTCTTGCCTGTAAGGTCTCTTTTGAGAAATCAGCTGACAGTCTGATGGGAACTCCTTTGTAGGTGACTGTCTCCTGATCTCTTGCTTCTTCTAGGATTCTCTCCTTCATTTTAATCTTGGCTAATGTAATTATGATGTGCCTTGATGTGTTCCTCCTCGAGTCCAACTTCTTAGGGACTCTCTGAGCTTCCTGGACTTCCTGGAAGTCTATTTCCTTTGCCAGATTGGGGAAGTTCTCTTTTATTATTTGTTCAAATAAGTTTTCCACTTGTTGCTCTTCCTCTTCCCCTTTTGGTACCCCTATAATTCGGATGTTGGGACATTTAAAGATGTCCTGGAGGTTCCTAAACCTCACCTCATTTTATTGAATTCTTGTTTCTTCCTTCTTTTCTGTTTGGTTGTTTCTTTCTTCCTTCTGGTCCACTCCATTGATTGAAGTCCCAGTTTTCTTCCCATCACTATTGATTCCCTGTGCATTTTCCTTCATTTCACTTATTGTAGCCTTAATTTTTTCATCTAATTTGCAACCAAATCAACCAATTCTGTGAGCATCCTGATCACCAGTGCTTTGAACTGTGCATCTGATAGGTTGGCTATCTCTTGGTCACTTAAAAGTATTGGCTCTGGTGATTTGATTTGTTCTTTCATTTGAGCCATTTGTTTTTCTTTTTCTTTTTGGTTTGGTCGTGCCTGTTATGTATGAGGGGCAGAGCCTTAGGTGTTCCCCAAGGCGGGGCAACCCAGTCTCAAAGTTGTGACGCTGTATGTGAGGGTGGGTTCAGAGTGGGAACAATGGCACTTGCTCCACTCTTTCTTGGATTTCAGTCCCCTCTGTGAGGCTGGGAGTCTCTCCTGGCACCTCAACCCCCACAAGTGTTTTCAATTGGTGCTCTTAGGCTTTATTTCCTGGCGCTGGGGCCCTGGGTTGCGCAGTCTGTCTTGTTGCCTGTTTTTGCCTGGTTTATCTGCATGCGAATGCGTGACCACAGTCAGCCACCTTGCACGCCTTGATGGGTCTGCTTATAGTTTCCCTGAGCCCAGGGTCTTCTGACTGCTACCTGTGGGTCCAGGACCACTAGCCACCTCTTTTTCCTGCTGCGATCTCTCTCCGCCAGCCGCTGACTCCACCCTTCTTACTGGTCTGGGTGAATTGTTGTCAGACTTCCGTACAATTCAATTTTCTACATGTTCTGGTTGTTTTTTTTTGTTTCTAAATTTTTGTTGTCCTTAATTTTGGTTGTGAGAGGAGGCACAGTGTGTCCACCTATGCCTCCATCTTGGCTGGAAGTCCTTGAATCTGTGACATTTTGGTTCACAGAGAAGCACTCAATCCACTAAGCCACATAGCCAGGGCCTGAAGAAGAGCACTCATGATTTTTATTTGGTGATTTGAGTTAAAACCCTGTCTGTACTAGCCTGGCCTTCCCACTTGGCAGCTGAGGTGATGCAGCCCTTCAGAAAGTTGTACTCTGATGCCAGGCTCTCCACTGGCAGTAAACGCACAAATTAGGTGCACTTGCCACCTTCAGTTAATACAATTTGTCTAATGTCCTTATCATTTCATCGTCACAAAATAAAATAATGATTTGGTCCCAATTTGGGTTTTGGATGTTGTTGTGAGTGCTGGGTCAGCCTTTGGGCCTCCTTTTGTTGGCAGGTATAGAATTTCCCATTAAAGAACATTAGTTAAGTGTGAATTCTGACTTATGAGTTACATCATGGGACATCTGCTCTTGGGTCATGGGCCTCTGAGACCCCATGTGTGGGGCCACAGAGCAGTACCTTCTCTGGGTTGGACTGGGTTGGCTCATCTACATTGTGTCAACAGCTAGTTTGGAAAGTGAAGAAATAAGATCAAAATGACATTGGTTGCTCTTTTAAATGATTCTTTTTACTGGCTTCAACACTTCAATTTAAAATAAGAATTCCATTGAATTTAATGATGTTTAACTATTGCCTGTCTTTGACTTGGCACTGTGTTAGCACTGGGGATGCAGCAATAATGCAGACAGGAAAAATTCCCCCCTCCCAAACTGATTATTGAATAGAAAAGCACCTAAACAGGCCATTACATTATATGCTGTGATTGAGGAAGTGCATATGCTGGTGCTTGGAAAGTGAGGTGCACAGTCAGGAGTTGGGGCATTGGGGATGGCCTCCTACAGGATGTGGTATCTAAGGTGGGTGACCTTAGGGTGACATAGGAGTTAGACAAGAGAAGGTAAGGGTTCAGGGAGAGGGTGAGAGTGAAGAGGGAATGGAAGATGGGAGAAAGAGAGGGCTGTGGTCACCTTCTGGTATTATTATTATATAATAAACTACTCCGAAATTTAGTATCTTAACACAATCACTTATTGCCTCTTACAGTTTTGTGGGTCAGGAATATGGGAGTGACTGGTGAGGTGGTTCTGGCTCATTCAGTGATTGGCAGGAGCTGGAACAGGAGGGCTGAGGTCTCTTCTCTCTTTCCATATTGTGTCAGGTCTTTTCCAGGCCGTCTCCACATGGGCTGGTGTTGGCTTCTTTACAGCAGAATGACCCAGGTTACGTGGACTGCACTGTGGCAGTTGGGGACTTGAAGAGAGTGCATTTCAGGAGCTGGTGGAAGTGACATGGTGTTTTCTGACCTGGCCTCAGAACTGTACAGTGAGTCCATTCTGTTCGGCACAAACTAGTGGAAGAGGGGACAGTTTCCCCTACCTCCTGTGCAAAAGGCTGAGACTAGTGCGTTAGGTCAAGACAGAGACACTCATTATAGCTGAAGTCTAAGGGAGCTATAGGAATAGGAAGATGATGAGACCATTGAGGACTAAGGACCCAGCATGTGGCATCCTTACATGCTCTCCTCTGAAGTACGACTCTGAAAAAGTGAGCAGGAAAACCTGGAACATTCTGGATCAAAGTGGGGCATTATTCTGAGCCTTAGGTAACCTGTGGGGAGCTGTGGTTTGGAAAGAGGTTGTGGTAAGAGCAGAGACAATGAGAGAGTAGCAGCTGGGGTGAAGGATGAAGGTAGTTTGCAGATGAATGATGCATTGATAGACTCTTGGAGGTTGAATTGACAAGTTTGGGGTCTGACTGAATTGGGGTAAAGGATTGGGAGCAGTGGTGTTGGTGCCAGGGACTGTGGCTTGGGCCACTAAGGGGTTGCAACTAAGTGTGGGAGCCAGGAAGGAGAAGACCTAGTTTGGGTACAACCCTAGAGTTTCCTCTTCCTCCATTTTAATCTGTGGGATCAGGCATAGTTTCTCTGCCATTGTGAGATGTGGATCTGAGCAGGCCCATGTGGCCCACAATCCCAAATCCTGACCTATGCTGTCCCGTGCCCTTGTCTCCAGGAGAAGGTGGACCCAGTCTGCTCCTCCCCACAGGGGCACTGTTTCCTTTAAGCATCAAAGCTGTGCTGGAGTCTCTGGGTGAATGAGATGTTTGTGCTGCTCAAGAGGCTTTTTGGGGGGTTTCTGTTTTCAAAATTGTGGCAAAAATACACGTCATAAAATTCACCATTTTAACCACTTTTAAATATACATTAAGTACATTCACCACCATCCATCTCCAGGCTTTTTTGATCTTCCCCAATTGAAACTCTATACTCATTAAACATCAGCTTCTTATCCACCCTTCCCACAGCCCTTGTCAATCACCATTCTATTTTTTTCCTCTATGAATTTGACTACTCAGGTATCTCATAAAAGTGGAATCATGCAGTATTTGTCCTTTTGTGACTGGCTTATTGCACTAGGCATAATGTCCTCAAGGATCATCCATGCTGTAGCATATGTTAGAATTTCCTTCCTTTTTAAGACTGAACAGTATTCCTTTTCATGTAAACAGATATACTTTGTTTATCCACTCTTCTGTTGGCTGGTAGTTGAGTTGCTTCCACTTTTTGGCTATTGTGAATAGCATTGCTATGAACACGAGCGTACAAAGATCTGTTTGAGTTTCTGCTTTCACTTCTTTTGTGTATCTAACTAGGAGCGGAATTTCTGGATCTAATGGTAATTCTATGTTTAACCTTTTGAGGAACCATCACACTATCTTCTATAGCAGCGCCATCATTTTACATTCCCACCAGCAATGTATAAGGATTACAATTTCTCCACATACTTGCCCACACTCGTTTTCTAGGTTTTTAATAGTGGCCATCCTAAGGGCTATAAGGTGATACCTCTTTGTGGTTTTGATTTGTATTTCCCTAATGACTAGTCATGTTGAACATTGGTCAAAAGGGTTCCATCATAAGGTATCCACCTTTTGGGAGATCAGCACACTATAGTAAACTTGTGGGTCAAGTCATCTGGGGAGGTGCATTCATTGGATCACCTGGTCAGATGGAGGGCCCTTGGGTATACTCCTAACACAGGTATACAACAGGCTACCAGTGCAAGGAAGGGCAGAGACAGGGACTCTACTTATGGCAGCATTTGTTGTGAGTCTTTGCTAGCAAACCATTTGCTTGATTCTTTACTTGACTTGCTGACACTTCAGTTTTGATCACTAGGGAAGAATGCGCTGGTGAAAGTATAAGGATATTGAATGACTGACCAAGTAATCTAGTGTTTGTATAAAAAAGAGCACATCAGCCTAAAATTTTCTATATTCAGAGGAAAATATAGACTGACATAGAACATACCATCTATGTCATCTGAGAGACATTATTTTGAGGGGCATGGTATCGCTCAAAAGAGAGCAAGGAGTGCCTGCCTGTGAGTTCTGGAAGGATGAAAACAAGAGATAGGAGTCAGGGCTGGGACCCAGGAGGTAGACCAATGACATGGAAGGACCCAGAGAAATGGTGTCAGTGTGACAGAATGATCTAGGACTTGAAAACAATGCTGGAACAGTAAAAAGACTAAAAAAAACTGAGCTGCCTTTGGATAAACAGTGAACACAGAAAGGTTGGCTCTACTCAGAGATGTTGGTGGGTGTGGCTCTTTAATCCTCCAACATCTACTTGTGTAGTCAGAGAACTGGCTTTACCACGTCAGAAGGGAGCCTTATTCTGCACAGTGCCCATCCTCCTCCCTGTGAGAAAGATCAGTCCATGGCCTCCTTTGAGAGCTTCAGGATGTGCCTGGGCCTGATTCTGGGCTGGTGGCCTTGCTGGGCAGTCCTCAAGCCTGTCTTGTGCTTTTGCTCTTTCACAACTTTCCACCTGAAGAAGGTGGCTCTTCTGCCCTCTCCCTGTCCACAGGCAAACCCAAATGTGCTCTTCCTCTACTGGGCAGAACTCTGGGTGTGGGCAGTGCCTTGCCATGTGAGTTGGGTCCATAGGCAGGCAGTTTGCTATGGATGGTGTTTATGAATCTGGGTGATCAGAGTCTCTGGGGAGCTTTCCTGTCTTTAGCTGCTCTTTCCCCACATTGGGAAAGTCTGATGAGGTGAATTAGAAGCAGGGTATGGACGGTCTTGTTAACAAGTGCCCAGGCATTTGTAAAGCCCAGATAAGCTTGGGCATCCTGTCAGGAGATGTGAGGGAGAGAACCACCACCAGGGTCAGGTCTCACCCTGGACCCACCCAGAGCCCCCATGAGTGGGAGGAACTCTGCTTAGATGGCTCTGCTGGGGCACTACTAAAGACATGTAAGCAAGTGGTAACAGGCTCTGGTGATGTGGTCTGCAGCTCTCCCTGCTCACCTTGTACTTTATATGTGAATGGTGTGGAAGGTCCACACAAGACAGTTGTGTCTAATATCATGGTGCGATATTAGATCGCACTGGGATCGCACTGGGCCACACTGCTTTTGACATGAATACAATTCAGATTTTCTTAGAGATCCTCTTTTATAAGCAAATGTTTTACTCATGTTTCACTCATGGGTTTCCTTTGATTAGACATTTGGATCCCTGACATTGGCATAGGAAAGCACCATATGTAGACTAAGGTCTAAAAAGATACAGTTAGGCCCCTTTGATGTCTTAGGAAAGGGATCATTGGATTCTATTGCACCTTTCCAGTGATGGAGAGCTTAGCTTTCCCAGGCCACTATCACCATGTGGAGACAGTTGTGGTCATTAGAAATGCCTTTCTTACAGTGAGTGTGACTCTACCACTCAGATGTGTGTCTCTTTTCTTGCCCATGGCAATGCTGTAGATGCATAAAGATATGAATGCACCTCCCCTAAATCCTTTCCTTTCTAGGACGAACAGGCTACTAGCACTTCTCAAAGTTTAATGTGCAGATGAATTACTGGGGAATCTTGTGAAAATGCAGATTGAAATTCTGGTTCTCTAACAAGCTCCCTAGTAATGTGGAGGCCATTGGTTCATGGACCACACTTACAAAAGCCTGGGCTGAGGGTTAAGAGTTTCCAATAGTGAGGGAGGCCTGAGTTCCTAGCTTAGCCCCTCACTTAGTGACTGTGTGACCTTGGGATAACATGAGGCTGAAGAGAGCACCTCCCATAGGGTTGTTGTGAGGACAGAGGCCAGGCTCAAAGCGCCCCGCTCAGTGGTGACCTCTTGGTCATTTCCCACTGAAGAGCCCCAGTACCTTTGATCATTCCCTGGAGACGCTCTATTTATGTACCTGCTTCAGGAGATATTTAGAAGGGCCATAACATGGTAAAGGGTCAGTACACTAAACAGAAGATGCAGGCATGGCTTTGACCTACAATTTCCACAAACAATATTTTCACAGTTCTCACCACTTCCTCATTGAATACAATGGTAGAAATGCTGATTTTTCTAGGCACTATTAATTCAGAAGCTAAAGGACGTATCAACAAAGGTCTATCCTGGGAGGTTACACTGGCTCCATTTTTGTGTTGATTAGAAATGCTAAAGAATTTAGCTAAACTAATACACTTTGATATGGTAAGACAATCTATTAATATTTACCAAATGTCATCATTTTTGATACATAGATTAAAGCTGGGACAATTCTAGTTTCTTCATAAGCTGATACATTTTGTGTTTCCTGACTCAGCTTTGGTACCATCTGTTGTACAAAGCCCCTTTTCCTTCCAGGCTGTGTTATGTGCTCCTCAGACCAGCCTATTTAATGACTTACCACATGGGACTGTAATGGATTTTCTTCTTTGTTAGATTTTAATTCCCTGAGTGCAGAGACCAGGTCTTATTATCATGGTATATCTTCAGTGCCCTGGTAAAGTGCCTGGCACAGATCAGGGACTCTGAAAATGTTTGTAAGAGAAAGTAGAGAGGATTATTTGCAAATGAGTTGGTGCCCACTGACTTTTGTCCCCTGAAGATAAAGTTATCTGCTTCTTAGAAATGTAGGGACATAACAGTTCGCTATAAATGAGAGACCTTCCTTCTAGCTGCCTTGCTGGGGAGCTAGGTGTCCTTACTCTCTGATATGAATAGATGTTGCATTCCACCAGATGCCCTTCTCCTCTTTTGCATCCACAGGGGTTAAGAGAATTGAGAAGTTGACCTTGATTTCCAAATGCCTACCTTTACGTTTTCAGTCCCATCAATACCCTTGCTCATATTGCTTTTAAAACAGAAGATTACTGCTTCCTCAAATATAAGTTTCTCTTATGTAAAATATATTTTGCCTTGTGAGGACATGGTTATTTTTAACTGAGGGATATTTCTTTTGTCAAGGAAATTATCTTATTTGGCCTTGAGAATTTTGAAATGAGATATTACTTTTCTTATTTAAGTAAAATGAAAACAGGCAAAGAGGACTTTTGGCGATTTGGTGGTGGAGCTGAGATCACAACTTTGTTCTCTTTATTTGCACCCTTATATGTGTGTGATTTGTCGGATCCAGGCTTCATGGGCAATGACATGTCTACCTGCACTCTGACTCATCATTTAGCTGACTCACCAGGTGTAGACAGAGCTTATGGCATCAGGATGGGGGGTTTGTGTGGTATTTTCACAATGAAATTCAGGTGTGACCACACTTGTTGCAATAAGAAGCAGGTACAAAATCCTGAATCCAAATCACAAACTTGGAAAATGCTCAAGTACTTGTGTTTGTGTGGTTCAGGGACTCGCTGAGCTAGGTGCCTCTCCATCTTCTCAGCCTGGAAACAGCATTTGTGCAAAGTAGCCCCTCTCCAAAAACCAACCAAACTGAAACAAAACCCCAAAACCCACCCAAGGACAACACATTTTGTGTGATCCCCTCCACAGCTGCCCTTTTAAACAAGGAAGAAGGCGTTTTTGTCCCTTTCTCTCCCAAATCACAAGAATGATGGGCCTTCAGAGGAAGCCCCCAGCGACAGGCCACGAGGACTGGCCTGTTCCCTCCCAGAATGGTTGTCCACAGTGGGCCTCTCCTCACACACCTGCGCTGCTCTCGGAGTTGCTCTCTTGAGTTGATTCTGACACTTTCCTCCAAATCTCCAAATACAACTCCTTTTTGAGCATAGAACATAGCTACTGGTCACTAAATTGGGATAATCACGGTCTGACTCAGGTACCAGGTTGTTATCAATGGCTGCCTTGGGTCCTTCTCATCTTTGCCTCCTAGCAGCAGTGGAGATCCTGGCCCGAAGAAGGCATGGGCAGGGGTTGAAGGGTCAAGGAGAGTTACCGGGACCACAGGGGATGCCAGAGCTGCTGATCTGTTCACATGTGAAGATCCTGCATGGCCTGCAGGCCAAGATGGAAGCCCTGGAGGGCAGGTGGCCCTTTACTCACCAGCTGAGACCCACCACTACCCACAGAAGAAACGGGAGTCCAGTGACAGAATCACATCTATAAACTTGTTTCGCTTTTTAAAAGGTAGCCTTTTCTTTATCAGGAAACAGCTTTCAGGGGAAAGTTTTCTCAGTAAAGAAAACCCATTCTTCCAGATAAACGTTTCTGCCACATTGCCTTATGTCAATCCTCAGCCACTTCCACTTGAGCTGAGCTGGTAATGGCTGCTATCTCAGAGTAATAGGGTGAGGTCATCCTTGGTGCCATGTCTGACCCCAGGGGATTGTGCTGGCTGGTCTGTTTGACCTGCAGGGTTCAGCGCAATGTTTCTGGGGACTTAGCCTGCCCTTGAGAAGGAATGGGCCAGGTGTTGGCGCTGCATAGCCCTGAGGAGTTAAGGTGGATCCACCTTAGTGGTAGGGCCCGAGGAGAAAGACAGGGAGGAAAGGAGGAGAAGGGAAAAGGAGTGGAGCAGATTTGGGGGGCAGGAAGGGGCTTGGAAGGGCCAGGTCATGCCAGCAGTGCCCTTTCAGGGAGGGGAGCCGTAGGGGTGCCCTTGAGATGGCCTGTTGTTAGGATCTTCACTTCCTTTGAGGCTTTAAGGATCTTAAATAGCTAAGTATGTGGTGTGTGTATGTGAATGTAGTGATTGATTGTTCTAGGGGAGGGGGAACTAAGCTTTTCTGGGTTTATCATGGAGGTGTTAGCTTGATGTAATTCTCAAGAAATTCCTTCTGTGGCAAAGTCCTCTAGATCATTGGTGGAAATGATGCCCAGGCTTGGAGCATCTACCCCTTCCTCCCCTGGAATCTGGGGAGGCTCACTGGCAGCCTGGCCTACAGTGTGCTGGGTGTGGTTGCCATGAGGCCCAGGGGTTGGCTGAGGGTCAGCATTGTGGGTACTCTGGGGCTCAGGGCAGTCTGCCTCAGTGGTACCAGGGCCCTGCCTAAGGAAGGTGGGGGCAGAGAGCTGAGAGGAGCAGCGCAGTGGCATCAAGGCAGTTGCAGGCAGGGGCCGGATGCTGGGGTACAGTATATAGGGGGTAGTAAGCGTATCTGGCTGGGGTGATTCAGGGGACCCCTCCTCAGAAGATGGGATGGGAACTTTGATATATTTGCCTGTCTCTGGGTCATAGAAGGTTTTGATTTTCACCTGAAGTGGCAGATCAAAGACAAAGTACTCTCCGGATTGGGGGTCTTGGAGAACCTTCTGGCTGGCAGGGTAAGGGAGTAGGGGCATGAAGGACTGGGGCTCCCCAGGCTCCCTCCTGACTGGCTCTGAGAAGGTGGACACTGAGTGTCGGTGCAGAGGAGGGGGCAGGGCACAGATTGCAGGGAACCTGGGCAGTAGCCTCTCTCCAGGGGACCAGGGCCTGTGCTCTGAGTCTTCCAGGCAGGGCTTTTCCTCCTGGGGTTTGCCATGCATTTCCTGTGCCTGGTCAGTCTTTCTCCTCTTGCTTGCCAGCTTCTTTGCCCTCCTCAAGGCCTTTTCTGTTTTGGGTGGGACTGCTGGTGGCTTGGCTGCCATTCTTTCTAGGTGAGCAGAAGGCTCTGCTTTTTCAGGGAGGACTGCTGAGCCGGTGGCCATGTCTAGCAATGAACCTCTTGGAGAGATTGTCCTGAGGTTTTCTGCTGATGGCTCAATCTGGGGATTGGAACTGGCTTCCCACATGAAAGCATGTGTCAGGTCCTCCCTGCGGGCAACCCTGGCAGGGCTGCGGTTAGCCCAGGGGCTGGCACAGGAAGGCTCCCCTGGTATCAGGCCCAGTTCACTGGGGCCCTGGGAAGCATCATCCCAAACACTGCTCGTGGCAGGGGAGTATGCACTGCTCTCCTCCAGAGAGCTGGTGTTGGGGGAAGTTGCCATCTCACCAGGGTCCAGTCTTTTCCCTGGGGGCCCTGCTTTGGGTGTAGACAAAAAGTGACCTTTGAAATCTTGTATCTGTTCTTCCCAAGAGGTCCCCAGCTGCTGTGGGGGTGGCTGGTCTTGTAAGTCACTTTCAGGCAAAGAGATAATGGGGATACACCTTGGAGCCTCCACCTTCCCCTGATCTGTGGAATTGCTCTTGCCATCAATCCCCACAACTTTCCATGTGGAATCTGGGGGTGGCTTCAGTCCTTCACCCTCTGCTGCAAGTGGAATAGATGAGACATTCCCCTTTGTCTCCTTCCTGGCCACACTGGACACCCACCTGTTTTCCTCTGTGCCCTTGCAGGCCACATGCTTTAAGTGTGGGCCCTTCATGCAGACAGTGGGTGTCAGGGTGCTGCGCATTTCCTGGCTCCTGGGGGCACAAAGACCAGCATCATCTCCCAAGCCTGGCCTTGACAATTCCTCCTCTTTGTGACCACTGCCCAGTGGGTCCTCTGAGGACAAAGACCTCAGAAGGGGCACCATGATGGGCTTTATCACGGGGGTAGCCCTGAGGGTGTTGTCTTTGATTACGAACAGTATGTGCTTGTTTGAAGTGGAATATGGTGAGGGGGTAAGGTCTTTGGCATGTGAGAAGGCTGCATCCTTACTTCCCCCATTCCAAGTGCCTCTGAAACTAGCTTCCTCCCTCAATGGCTTCCTGGATCTCCCTCCAGACACACCTTCCTCCTCTCCTCGCAATGCAACCTCCTTGCTCTGCTCCTCCACGCCTGTTTGCCCATTACCGAGGGCACAGTACTGTAGCTCATCTTTGCCCAGCACTTTCTCTTTCTCATCCTTCTGACTGTCACTTGTACTCAAGTCATTCCTCCTGTCTTCCCACTGGCTCTCAGTAAACCACATCTTTTGCTGATCCTCAAATGAGGCAAAGGACTGATCTGAAGAGCTGGTGCTGAATTTGGCCTTACTTTTGAGGCCTGGCATAAAATCAGACTGGCTGTCACTGTAAAACACATCTTCCTCCTCAGGAGAAAGGGGCCCTGGGGAGAATTTCTGGCTGAAATTTGGATTCTGAAGTCCTTCTTCTCTCTTGGATTCTGTCTCTTGAGAGACAGATCTTGAAAACCCATTCTCTAGGCTGGCAGTCTTTAGTTGCTCCTCAGGCTTCTCTACCTCAGGCTCTCTGCTGCAAAGCTTTAGGGACAGGCAGTGTTGCCTGGAGTCTGGACACCAGCTGGACCTGGCAGCACCCAAATCTGAATCTTCTTTGGTGGCATCCTTCTCATAGCTGTCCTGGTCAACAGCCTCCCCATTGACACAGAAGGGGGCTTTGGTGATAGCTGGAGGTGAGCTAAGGGTTAGATAGTTGTCTGCAGAGGTTGCACCAGGATCAGTTTTAGGGTCCTTTTGGGTACTGACATTCGATAGAGAGGGAAGGTCAGCTGGTCTCTCCTTAAAAAGCTCCTTTGGGGAGCTTTCCTCAAGCCCATTGGGAAGGAGGCCATTGATCACAGGTTCTTGGTTTTCTCTGGTTTTCTCATCAAGGCCTTTTAAGAGAGGTGAGGGACTATTATATGTGCTCTTAACACGTTTACGCACATCCTTGAGGTTGAACAGCAGGCTAGGGGCTTTGGATTTATAGCTATCCTGAGATGGACACTCATTGGGCTCCTTCTCTTGATATCCATTCTGCTGCCCTAGGGGTAATGGGGTTATCTCCACTGGTGGGCTGTTGGATGAATCCAGGACATGTTTGGTGGATATGATGGGGGTCAGAAGCTCACTGATGTTAAAAGGAGGATTATAACAGTCATTGGGGTCCACAGCATTGTCAAGAGCATTATTTTCTGGAAATTGCCCTTGAGGATTGTGCTTTGTATACAAGGCTGGGCCTCTCCTGTTGTTCTGCTTCTCTTCTGAAGCATCGTGTGCACTTTCTTTTCCTCCTTTGCGAGTCTTTGGTTTTCTCCATGGGGGCTGGGTTGACTTCACCTGGTCAGGTTTTGAGTTGGAAGCTTTTTCCTCCATAAGGAACACTTGAACTCCTGGGTCCCTAGATCTCCAGGGTCTAGATGTAGAGAGAGCTCCTGCTGTCAGCCCGTTCTTTTCTTGACCACAGTTGGCACAGAGTTGGCAGGGAGAGACTTTGTGCTCAGGGACCTGGGACTCTCTTAACAAGGGTGTATCCTCATGATGTTTGGGTGATTTGTTTTCAGGGACAGCCTCAGTAGGATCCTTTCTCTCCATCAGCCTTGGTTGGTGGGTGCTCCATGTCTTGAAAGCACTGTTTTCACTGTGAAGGAAGGTGCCTTTGCGAGCCCACTCCTTGCTTCTTCCAGGCTCTCCCATGGCTGGTTTCTGGGGTGGAGAAGGGAACTTGGACTCCAATGAGTTGGCTATGTTTTCAGGTGTTGGGAGGAAGCTACTAGAGCCCTGACAGGCCATTTCAGGACTTTTTGGGGACCCCTGCCCTTCATGCTTTCTACAGGGCTGGTGGGTATTCTGATGGGTGCTGGAGACTTCTGCAGGTACCCTTCTCACAGTCAAAAAGGCAGAATCAAAGCAGAAGTTGACACCACTGTCTGGAAGAGGAGCAAATTGGGGGGGACTTTTGATAGCTGGAGGCTTGGTGGTAGGAGGCCTGCTATTACATTGTTGGCTCTCAGTTCTGTCAAAAGATTTAATTAATGAGGACACTTTGGAAATAGGCTTGTTGCTATTCCTCAGGCCAGAAACTGGTACCTCCAGTCTCCTCTGCACTGGTGTCAGTGTGGGGCTGCTTTTGGGATACTTTTCCTCGCCTTGAACATATTTAGGTAGCTGTTGGAACGTGGCTGCCCAGCCTGCATGCTCTGCGCCTTGTGATGGTAACTGGCTCCAAATGCCGCTTTTTCTGTGAGTGTGGCTCACTGTTCCCTGGTGAAAATTCCCAAACACCTGGTGGCTGATATCTGGGGACAGGGCCAGGTCAGAGTCACTGAAAGATGTGTCTTCTGAGATGCACAAACTCCGAAATGCCCGGTCTGTGAGGCTGCTCACCTCCCTGTCTGCATCATCCAGCACACTGCCGATGCTTGAGGAGTCGCTGAACCCATCCATGTACTTCTTGTTCCCTTGCATCATCCAATGGCTAGGAAGCCTGTCCCTGCTTAGTCAATGAGCACCTCTGGGTAATGATTCTGGAAGGGATAAATGTAGCCCTCCTTCCACAAAATTAGAGCTTCCTGTTGATTCAATGCAGTTGTAGAGTGGGGATTTTTTTCTCTGTGAAAGGAAGAAGAGCAGGATATGAACAAGATATCTAACTTAGTGGCTCCATACAGGAATTATACACTGGTCCAGGTGGGTAATGGTGCTTGTGATGGTTAATTTTATGTGTCAACTTGGTTGGGCCCTGGTGTCCCATTTTTGCTCAAATGCCAGTCTAGATGTTGCTTTAACAGGTCTATTTTTTAGATATAATTAATATTTAAATCAATAGACTTTGTGTAAAGTAGATTACCCTCCTTAATGCGGGTGGATTATGTCCAAAAGACCGAGAGCCCCCCCGAGAAAGAGAGAATTCTACCTTCAGTGTTTGGATTGGAGCTGCAACATCAACTCCTTGGGTGCCCAGCCTACTGGCCTGCACTGCAGATATTAGGCTTGCCAACCTCACAATTGCATAAACCAGTTCCTTAAAATAGATCTCTCTCTAATGACATTTTGGCCAATGACTGCCTGCATATATGATGGTGGTTCCACAATATTAAAATGGAGCTCAAAAATTTCTGTCACTTAGTGATGTCATAGCCATCCTAATGTTGTAATACAATTACTCGTGTTAGCGGTGATGTAGTTGCAAACAAACCTGCTGCACCGCCAGTCATATGAAAATATAACACATACAGTTATGTACAGCATGTAATATTTGATAATGATAGTAAATGGCTGTTACTGGTTTACATAGTTACTGTACTTTTATTGTTATTTTGAAATACTTTCTACATATAAAAAAGTTTGCTGTAAAATAGTATGCCATGTTACACCAGCAGCAACCTCATACATCCATGTTTACCAAGTCTCTTGATTGCATTGTTTTCTTTTGTGCTTGATTTAATTTTGTGTTGTTTTGTATAGACTCATAGCCTAGGAGCAATAGACTATATCATATGGCCTAGGTGTGTAGTAGGCTGTACCATCTAGGTTTGGGTAAGTGCACTTGATGATGTTCGTACAATGACAAAATTGCCTAAGGACCCATTTCTCAGAATGTATCCCCATTGTTATGTGGCACATGACTGTGTGTGTACACATTTTATGGTTTTTGTTCCTCTGGAGGACCCTGACTAATATAGTGCCTAAAGTTCAGGTATGTCATTTATGCAGAGATATCTTCTCTGGCATTCCGTGGGGGTATCCCCCCTCAATCTCTCTCTTACAATGGCTGGTTTATTTTCTTCATTGTACTGAGCACAATCTAAAATTAAATTTACTTCTTTGTTGCCTATCCCATCATTAGACTGTAAGAACCAGGAGCTTAGGAGATGTTAAGCTGTCTGTTCACTGATTGCCCTTGTCCCACAGCCATGAAAGAGGGCACAGTCCTTTCCTGGACTCCCTCACTCTCTGCTTTGCCCTTGGATGTGGCCAATGGAAGGTGCCAGTAGGATCCTAGAGGGAAGGGAAGCCTGCTTGCCCTTGCCCCTGGGGCTGCAGGAGGATGTCTCTACTCTTTTCGAGTGGCTCCACATCCAGCAGTCTCCCTAATTCTGCCTAAACTTCTGTCATAGCCCCTTCATTACATTCTATTTTTTTACGTTTAAAATCACAGTGAAATAAATATACACTACATGCAATTTACCGTCTTAACCATTTTAAGTGTACAGTTCAGTAGTGTTAAATATATTCATATTGTTGCACAAACATTACCACCATTCACCTCTTTTTTAGCTTGCAAAACTAAGCTCTGTGCCCATTAAACAATAACTCCTGTTCTTTCTTCCTGCCAGCCCCTGAAACCACCATTCTACTTTCTGCCTGTATGAATTTGACTATTCTAGGTACCTCTTGTGAGTGGAATCATATAGTATTTTTCTCTTTGCAATTGGTTTATTTCACTGTGCATAATGTCCTCAAGGTTCATCCATGTTGTAGCATGTGTCAGAATTTCCTTCCTTTTTAAGGCTGAATAATATTTCATTGTATGTAAGTACCGCATTTTACTTACCCATCCATCCGTCAATGGTCCCTTAGGTTGCTCCCACCTTTTGCCTATTGTGAATAGTGCTGCTATAAACATTAATGTCCAAATATCTGTTCCAGATTCTGTTTTTAATTTTCTTGGGCTCAAACCCAGATGTAGAATTGCTGGGCCATATGGCAATTCTATTTTTAATTTTTGAAGAAGCCATCATACAGTTCTTCATAGCAGCTGTATCATTTTACATTCCACCAGAGTGCACAAGGGTTCCAATTTCTCCAAATCCTTGACACACTTATTATTTTCTGTTTTTTTGATATAACCATCTTAATGGGTTTGAGGTGGTACATTAATTCCCTTTTGGGTCCTGTCTGAGGATGCTGCTTTGTGCTGGGACCCTGACTACCATGACCTTCAATGCCTAGAATAGGCCTGGCTTGGAACAGGGAATAAGTAAATCAGTACACAAAAAATAGACAAAATAGCAAGTTTAGAACTTAGAGTGGGCCTGAGTGGTGGGTATTTGGGACAGGGGCTGTGTCTTCAGCTGACAGGTGGAGCACTGTGAGGCGGTGGCCCATTCACATCAGCAGCAGGCAGAGCAATAATACAGTCATGGCTTTAGGGGGTGGGAGGCAGGGCCCACATGACAGGAGTCTCAATTCAGTCCTTGCTCCACACTCAGGAATGTGAACCAGGTGTCCTCACAGGCCCAGTGCTACTGTGCTAGCAGCGCTGTGTTTCAGCTCTACAGGCCAGCTGTCCTTGGGGTTTGTTGTTTACTGTCTCTTGACCATAGCACTCCAATGAGTTTCCAATTGGATTTGTGGGCTGACTGACTTGCTTTATGAATGAAAGAAATGAGCAGAGACTGCTAGATAAAAGGACCCAGAGTTCTGGCAAACAGAATGAGGTGACAAGGTACCACTGACCTACTCTAGGAAAGCCTCTATCACATACTCCTTAGTCCTGCCCTGAAGGTCAGGGCTGCTTGTTCTCTAGAAGGCACAGTGCCTGTCTTTTAGAAGGCTGTGTTGAAAAGGGACAGTGTCTGCCCAGATCTTGCTGGCTGGCTAATTTCGCTCCTTCCCCCAATTTCTCTCTCAACCACTCATGTTCTTAGGATCCCATGCAACCAGTGGGGCCAGACTGTGGTGAAGCTCTGGTACAGGGATGGAAGTATTGGGATACCTGAGAAAATCCGTGCATTCCGATCAGAGGAGTGATCTCTGCTGTCCCCTCTCTGTTGGCGCTTTTCCTCCTGCTTTGATGCGGACACTAAGACTGAACTGAGTGTATTTTTGGCATGGGCTGCTATAACAGAGTGCCACACACTGAGTGGCTACAACAGCAGAAATGTATTCTCTCACAGTTCTGCAGTCTGGATGTCCCAAATTGAGGTATCAACAGGGGGGGGGTTCCTTCTGAGGGCTGTGAGGGAAGGATTTACTCCAGGCCTCTCTCCTTGGCTTATAGATGCATCATCTTCTCCCTGTGTCTCTTCACATGATCTTCTTCTAAGTTTATCTCATGTCCAAATTTCTCCTCTTAATGAGGACATAAGTCCTATTGGATTACAGCCCACCCTAATGACCTCATCTTAACTATTTGCACTGACCCTATTTCCAAAGATTACATTCTGAGCTACTGGGGATTAGGACTTTACCATATAAATTTTGGGGGGATACAATCTAACTCATGACACTGAGTCATTCACTATGCAACTTGAGGGATGATCAATGACTACTAAGGCCAATTGACTGAAGACGGCAATGTGGACAGAAGAGCTTCCTTGGTCCTCGATGGCACAGCTGAGCTGCAAGTCCATGCTACAGCCATCTCCCTCTAGAATTTGTGTTATTGGAGTGGGGTGGGGGAACCTTAGTGTCTTCAGCCAATGTAAGTTAAATTTTAGGCCCCTTGCGGTCCTACCGATATAGGTCCTTCCAGGTGTCTTCTGGTGTTCTGAATGCTGAGGTTTTGATCCTGGGAAATAGCTGAAGTCAGTAATATTGGGGTTTCTACATTTCTACATTAAGATGAAAATAAGATAGTTGGAGATCTAAGTTTCAAATCTTGGAATAAAGTAAACACCTTCTCCAATGAAATATCCCCTACTGTTAGCAGATATTTATTTCTTTTGAATACTCAGCTTCTATCCCTTTTCTCTAAGTAAAAACACTCTATACCTTTTGGAGAAATTCCTCTCTCTATAGGATTCAGTTTTGGTGAGGTTAAAAGTCAAGTTGCCAGCTGAGACTACCCTGGGCCAAGTGAAGATGTGAGACCCAAATTAGGCCCACCTTTCATTTGTCCCTGAGTGACGCAAGGCTAGAAACATGCTCAGGCATCCTTTGCCGTGTCAGAGCTCCCTTTTGCCCTTTCCCCACCTGGAATTTCAACCTTCATCTTGAGAATACAAGGGCTACAGTTTCCTTTGAATATTTATCAATTTTTGCTTAATTTGTCCAGCATCTGTTTCTGTCTTGTGTGATCGAAGAACCCTACAATTCCAGACAGTAATGAAGGATGTTCATTGATATTTGGAGACTTGGAAAATCACCACATTCCTTCTGCTTCAGGAAAAAGAGAGACCTCCCTATTCGTAGATTTATTCAAATAATTTATTCAATTCTGATTTGATTTACCTGGGTTCAGTTGGGATAGTTTTTAAGTTGGCCTCATCATCCCTTCCCCATTCCCCAGTCCCCCATTAACAACTAAAGGTGTTTCCAGATGCTGGCTCTTGAGTTGGTGGTTCCATACCTGTTATGGCAGCGAGGGCTGCTGGTACCTACCTTGCTGGGTTTTAGGACCTGTAGTTTTAAAGCTTCTTTTCATGCTCATGTTTTCTGTCATTACTTCCCATCTAGAAAAAAACAGGAAAAATAATTTCAGTGAAATCCAACTGACCAAAGGGCCAAGAACATGTTCAGTGCAAAAGCTGAACATGTTCTTAAATACTGACTTTAAATACCAGTAATACACTGGCCTTAATTTTTAAAAAATCAACACTTGAACTCAACAAAATCTTAAGCATGGTCATTGACAGTGAAAACCAATATGGGGCCAATTTTTTAAAAAGATTTTATTTATTTATTTTTAGAGAGAGGGGAAGGAAGGGAGAAAGAGAGGGAGGGAAATATCAATGTGTGGTTGCCTCTCATGTGGCCCCCACTGGGAACCTGGCCTGCAACCCAGGCATATGCCCTGATTGGGAATCAAACTGGTAACCCTTTGGTTTGCAGCCCATGCTCAATATACTGTGCTACACCAGCCAGGTCTGGGACCAATTTTTATTCCTTTCAATATTTCTTAATTTGTCTATGGTCCAAGAAATCTTCAGAAACTTGCTTTAAGCCTTTAAGATTTCTAATATGATTGACCCAGTTGAGAAATGGTTTTGCTAGTCATATCTGACCAGAGGCCCTTTTCTTTCCATGTGAATTAGTAACTCTGGTTTTCCAATAAAGGGAATCAGAGCAGCTGAACTTAAATCCACATGTCTAGCAGTAGCACCACATTCAATTTGTTGTTGGCAGGAGGCTTGACTATCTATTTTGACAGTTAAAATAACAAAAAAAGCTGCCCAGGAGAATTTTAAGAGTTCTGAGAATAAAGTGTATAGTCACTAAATCCACTACACACATTTTAAAGGCAGATCACAAGACCTCCCTTATCTTGAAGTTCCTGAATATTCATCTAGTCCACAGCAGTTCATTAATAGTATTCACAATCATAATAACTCAAATTAGTTGAGTACATTTCATTTGAGAATCACAAAGTTGCTTTGTGTCACCACCATCAGTTGGCCTGTCCTTGACTCCCAGGCTCTCCTTCATGTTCCCTAGGAAGCTAGGTTTACTTTTTCAGTACATTATATGTAGTAAATATATATCATATGTCTAGAAATTGATGATTGCTTCTTTCTCTCAAATAGAAAGAAAGTTCTTTAAATCCAGAAAGTGTCCCTTATGTGCCTTTGTGTACCAAACACACCCATACAGAAGACAAATAAATATGAGTGCTGATACTCTGAAGTGGATATTTTTATTATGAATTTTTCTAAAGGGCAAAAAGGACACAGAAAAGAAGGAGTAAGAAAGAAGAAAAAGTTCTACTGAGAAAGACCTCTGGCTTTGGGTCTTCAGGCCATCTGAAAAATTCAGAGTGACCAGTTTGTGTCACTGAATAGCGAGCCCACTCTACTTCCTGCAGCTCCACAGAGATATAATTTAGGGATGATAATGATATTAATCCATGTTTAACATTATGAGGATGAGATAGGTACAGCAGGATGTAGTGACTTTTATTTGTGAACATTTAGGGGACCTATCTGTGTTTGGGTTCATGAACTCACTGTCATTCCTGCTGGCATGAATTTTTCAGAGGTCAGCACAGAATTGTCTCGATCTCTGCTTTGGGTCATTTGAAGGAAGCCAGCTGAAGTGGTGAAAAGTCCAGCTCATAGAGCTTTTCTCAGGTAAAAGGGTGTGGTTACCCTCAAGAGATATAAATGAGCAAAAATTGCATATTGCTGAGTCATGTTATAAAAAAGGTTTGGAATCTGTCCTAATGAATACATAGAAACAAAAATTAATATTGAACCATGGCATGGTAAGTTCCTATTCACATTTTTGGCTTTCAGAATAGTTTGTTCTTAAATGCTTCCTATCTCCTCCTTATCTCCTATTATTCCCTTAAGTCATTTGGCTCTGCCTTTAGTTCCCCCTACCCTACTGGATCTGCTAACAAGTAATCTTTGCTCTTCATCTGACTTAGCTTCTAAGCTGCAATCATGACTATTGGCTCCTCTCTTCTTGAGAAGCTCTCCTACCTTGACCTGTGGGATACACAGTGTTCTCCCTGCCCCACCTGAATGTTCAGCTTCTTATTTTCCTTTCCTAGATGGTTGGATTTCCTCCACTCTCAGCCCCAGGACCACTTCTCTTCCCCACCTATGGTCTCCATAGGGACAATTTCACCTACACCTGTGGTCACAGGGAGCAGTCACACTGATGGCCTGTGCAGCCAAGCCACTGGTCTGGGGTCCAGGCCTGATCTCACACTGCCCACTGGAGAGCTGTACACCTATGTCTCACAGCTCTACAAACTCACATCTAAAATAGAAGCCACGACCTTCCCACAGGCCATTTCTCTTTTGGGATTCCAGGCATTTATGACTTTTCCTTCTCCTTCTCTTTGTTTCCCCCATCTGATCCATCTGTCTCCTCTCCATTGCCAAAGTCGTCTATTTGAATCAAAATATGTCAAACAAAGTAAATCTGAGTAAGCAGCCCCATAAATCAGCTTTTTCTCACAATGAGCAATGAAATATCCTCTTTATAGTTACTACTAAATTCTACCTTCTACACTGTCTTTTCACATGATGCTTTTTTCCATGTCATATTGCATGATGCTGTTGAACTATCATGGACTGGAATATACTGCATTTTGCAGAAATAATGTTTCCTCTCTCCCTCTCCTAGCCCTTTACCAATGCCTCTGCGTGGCCCTCAACATGACCTTGAGGGGGGAGAAGCTGGATGTCTCCCCACATTCTTCCTCCCTTTAGGCCTATGGTACACTGGATGAGGAACCTACAGGCACAAGTAGGTCTTGGCATTGCTCCTGGGAGTGGTACTCCCTCTGCTTGGAATGTCTCTCTCTGTTTCCTGGTCAAAAACAGCTGACCACTTTCTCTTAAGTTCTACTATTCCTTGTAGATTTTTTAAAAATTATATTTTATTGATTATGCTATTACAATTGTCCCACTTCTCCCCCATCATTCCCCTCCACCCTGCACACCCCTCCCACTCACATTCCCCCCTTTAGTTCATGTCCATGTCTCATAAGTTCTTTAGCTTCTACTTTTCCCACACTATTCTTGCCCTCTCCCTGTCTATTTTATACCCACCGTCTATGCTACTTATTCTCTGTACCTTTTCCCCCTCTCTCCTCCTCCCACTCTCCTGTTGCTAACCCTCCATGGGATCTCCATTTCTGTGTTTCTGCTCCTGTTCTTGTTGTTTGCTTAGTTTGCTTTTGTTTTAGGTGTGGTTGTTAATATCTGTGAGTTTGCTGTCTTTTTGCTGTCATATTTTTTGTCTTCTTTTTCTTAGATAAGTCCCTTTGACATTTCATATAATAAAGGCTTGGTGATGATGAACTCCTTTAACTTGACCTTATCTGAAAGAACTTTATCTGCCCTTCCATTCCAAATGAAAGCTTTGCTGGATAGAGCAATCTTGGATGTAGGTCCTTGCCTTCCAAGACTTCAAATACTTCTTTCCAGGCCCTTCTTGCCTGTAAGGTCTCCTTTGAGAAATCAGCTGACCATCTGATGGGAACTCCTTTGTAGGTGGCTGTCCCCTTATCCCTTGCTGCTTCTAGAATTCTCTCCTTCATTTGAATCTTGGCTAATGTAATTATGATGTGCCTTGGTGTGTTCGTCCTTGGGTCCACCTTCTTTGGGACTCTCTGAGCTTCCTGGACTTCCTGGAAGTCTATTTCCTTTGCCAGATTGGGGAAGTTCTCCTTCACTATTTGTTCAAATAAATATTCCACTTTTTGTTATTCCTCTATCCCTTCTGGTACCCCTATAATTCAGATGTTGGACATTTAAAGATGTCCTGGAGGTTCCTAAGCCTCTCCTCATTTTTTTGAATTCTTGTTTCTTCCTTCTTTTCTGTTTGGTTGTTTCTTTCTTCCTTCTGGTCCACTTCATTGATCTGAGTCCCAGTTTTCCTCCCATCACTACTGGTTCCCTGTGCATTTTTCTTCATTTCACTTATTGTAGCCTTCATTTGTTCACCTAATTTGTGACCAAAATCAACCAATTCTGTGAGCTTCCTAATCACCAGTGGTTTGAACTGTACATCTGATGGGTTGGCTACCAGTGCTTTTGAGCTATGCATCTGGTAGGTTGGCTATCTCTTAGTCACTTAGATGAATTAGCTCTGGGGCTTTGATCTGTTCTCTCGTTTGAGCCTTTTTTTTTTTTTTTTTTTTTTTTTTTTTTTTTTTTTTTTTTTTTTTTTTTTTTTTTTTTTTTTTTTTTTTTTTTTGGTCTGGTTGCACCTGTTACATAGTGAGGGGCAGAGCCTTAGGTGTTCCCCAGGGCGGGGCAACTCAGTTGCTGGGTTGTGATGCTGGATGTGGGGGTGGGGTCCGAGAGGGAACAATGGTGCTTGCTCTGCTCTCTCTCAGATTCCAGTCCCTTCTGCCACTTTTCCCAAGCAAATTGGGCCCTTCTGGTGCTGACCTCCACATGGGTAGGTCTGCGCATGCTCCAGGACCCCATGGGTCTCCCCAACAAACTATCCTGTGAGGCTGGGACTCTCTCCCAGCACCTCAACCCCCACGTGTTTTCAATCAGTGTCTCCAGGCTTCACTTCCTGGTGCTGGGGTCCTGCGTCATGCAGTCTGTCTTGCTGCCTGTTTTCGCCTGGTTTATCTGCGTGCGAATGTGTGTCAGGTCAGCCGCCTTGCGCGCCCCGCTTGGTCTGCCCATTGCCTTCCCGTGCTTGGCAACTGCTGCCTGTGTGCCTGGGGTGTGCCAACTGCTGCCTGCACACCCGGGACCACCATCCACTGCCTTCTCCCACCACAACCCCTCTCTGCTGGCCACCAACTCCGCCCCTCTTACTGGTCTGGGTGAATCATTGTCGGACTTCTGTATAATTCAATTTTCTATCTGTTGTGGTTGGATTTTTTTGGTTCTATATTTTTGTTGTCCTTAATTTTGGTTGTGAGAGGAGGCACAGTGTGTCCACCTGTGCCTCCATCTTGGCTGGAAGTCTCCTTGTAGATTTTTTTAAAAAGTCATCTGTATTGTGTTACTGTACTTTGTCTGCTGTGAATCTCTCTTTCCAAGAAGGCTTTGAGCTCCTGGAAGTGAGGTGTCCAGTCTTGATTATCTTTGACTGACAGGATGCCTGGTGTGTGGTAGTCATTGGTCAATGTTTTCAGATTCCCTTCCTGAGTGAGTCTCTTGGGCCCCAAGGATGTGATGACAGACATCTGCTGAAAGTGCTCAGTGTGCAATTGGAGGGCTACAAGCTTTGCTGCCCCATGTTCTCTTTGTTTCCCTTGGGCCTCCCAGCCAGCAGCTGGACCAGGCCTGAGAGTTCACATAGCCCCAGTTCTGTTGGTCTGCCCCAGGCTGTGAGGACAGGAAGTGGCAAGGAGAGGAGACTTGTCCATGTCAGCCCCTAGGGACCCCAATCTAGATCTCCATGTACAGCCACTCATCCAAGCCCCATGACTGAGGAAGTGTGACAGGCCTACAGAACCAGAGTCCTAATTGGTGACTCTAGGAGGCCCCAGCTTCAGCACAGTAACCATCCATGTGGATGTGAACTATCAGTTTTATTTCTGAGATGGAAATAGCTTCAGAGAGATGAAGAGAAAGTTCCATGTCAACAAACTTTTTTAGTATAAGAGGTCTGTCTGGAAAAAGTCCAGTCATTGTTAATAAAATGAGAAAGGCATGTGTGACATGGATGTAACCCGGCAGCCAAGGAGAGTGGACTGAAATGCACGTGCATGAACAATGACTTGATTGTGCTAGCCAGAGGGGGCGGTAGAAGCCCATGAGTGAGCATGTGTACTGTGTAGCCATCACATTCAAAATGACTGAGCGAGTAGAGCAACAAATCTGCATCAAATTTTGCATTAAGCTTGAACATTCCTCCACAGAAACTATTTGGATGATTCAGAAGGCCACAGCTATGGACAACTGGTGATTGGCAGCTTCATCACAACAATGTGCCCACTGATGCATCATATCTCATGCAGAACTTTTTGCCAAAACATCAAATCACCAGGTATCTCAGACCCTCTACAGCCAAGACTTGGTGCCCTGTGACTTCTGGCTTTTCCCAAAGCTAAAATGACCTTTGAAAGGGAAGAGATTTCAGACCATTGATGAGATTCAGGAAAATATGATGGGGCAGCTGATGGTGATTGGAAGTATTGTGTGAGGTCCCAAGGTGCCTACTTTGAAGGGGACAGAGGAGTCACTGTCCTATGTATAATGTTTCTTGTATTTTCTTCAATAGATGTCTTTATTTTTCATATTGTATGGCTGGATACTTTCTGAACAGACCTATATCCCATGCAATATTTGAATATACTTTTTATTAGAGTTATCTTTAAAATTAATCTCACATACTTAAACTAAAAATACAAACTCATTGTTTATAGAGTGCATACTGGGATGACTTATGTTTGCACATCACCCTGCTATTCAGGATATACTTCAGCATCTATTATCTTGTTTAATTTTCATGACCCCTATGAGGTGGTATGACTAGGCCTTATTGTCACAATTTTTAGGTGGATAAATATAAGCACAGAAAGTCACAGAATATTGCTCAGTGTTACACAGAATGCAAAGAAAAGAATTGGGACTGGAATTCACTTGACCACCCTGCACCTTCTTCAGGTTAAAACTCCAACCCTTTCATCATGGGCTAAGGTACATGAGGGTGTGTCTTGGGCTCATAAATTGGAGTTCAAGTGAGAATTGAGGATAGGTGAGGACAGATGGAGGAAAGGAGGGCTTTCATTTCTATTCATGGCCCAACAATTTTTCTCAGGTCATGTCTTTACAACCATAGGAACAAAAGTGATGGTTAGGCTGGTTAAGTACAGGGCCCCTCCTGCTTGGGGAGGTGTATGTGTGTGGGGCCCAGGTGGCTGGTATAGAGCTGGAAAGGACTCTCTGATGCTCTCTAGGAGGTGGTTCAATTCTCCTCTTGGCTGACCTGTCTCTGCACAGGAAGCCATTGGGGTTTGCTTTGCTGCTGGGTTTGACCACTTGCCTGTAGTGTGGTTTTTGAGCCCAAGCTCTTTGGGTGAATTTAATTACCTTAATTGAATGATGTTTTCACTTATCAGTAAAGAGAAAGCAGGAAGCCAGTTGAGATGACAGGGGTTGGCTTTATCACACCCAGAAGGCCCTAACAAATTGGAATTGATTTCTCTTACTCCTCTTTCTAGGTGGTTTTTTGAGTCATTGACTCAGGCATGCCTGAAGGAGCTGTTCACTGCAGTGAACTGTGACAGATGGCCCATTCCAGCTGGTGAATGTGCAGAGGTCCCACACACAGGCTTGGCCACCCAGCCCCACCCCACCTTGGGCCTCACCCTGGTGCTCTGTTGGTCAGTCTTGGGCCAAGCTCTTGACTTCTCTGTGCAATTGCCAACAGTACTCTTCCTTGATGTTTCAGAGATAATGTCCTTGTCTATGTCCTACATTTTATGAGGTGAACAATAAAATGGGAAATTGGCTTTCTTCGTTGGGGTCTTTCAGGAGAGAGTAGCAGATATGTATCAAGTGTCTAAGGGGTGGCAGGTCTCAGGCCCATTGTTGTACGTGCCTGTGCTCATTCCTTCCTTCCCCATCTTACAGCTCAGGACACAGGATACATGTGCAAGGGGCCTCCAAGCCTTGGTGCACATATGAAGGTAGGATTTCCCAGGGAATGTGGCTGAAGAAAACAGCTTGCCTGGGCTTGCAGGGCCCATGGAGCTGGCTGTGAGTTGTCACAGTGGCTGTGGATGTTCTGCTGCCCTTGGGAGAGAGCTCAAGAGCAGGGGTGCTTTCTTCCTGGGGCTCAGACCAGCCTCATTCCCATGTCTGGCCTGGGCCATAGTCTAGTCTGCTGTGTCAGGATGGGATGTTTCCTCAGGAGTCTCTGAACATTGCCTAGACCTGGGGCTGTGTCTGCAGTTAGAGGCCAGGAAACCAGCACAAGAAAGGCTGGGTCTGATTCAACTGAGTGCTCCCCAGGACAGGACGGTGCTAGCACCTGGCATCACACACCTAGGGGGAACCCAGTTGCAGGAGAAAAGGGGATAAGTAAGGCATGGAGACATGGGGTGGGGGCACTGAGCAGTGTTTACAAATGGCTCTTTGGGACAAAAGCCCTGCTTTGTAGAATTGGCGAATTTCCTGCTACTGACTTGGCATCCAGGACTGAGTTGAGATGAGGTGTGCACAGAGGGCCCCCATGAGGTGTACTTGTAGTTGTGCTGACAACAATATTTGGGGAGTGGTCTCATCCATTTCTGGTGGTCAGGCATTGCAGGGGTCAGGTCTTTGAGCTCCCAGTGGCCAGATGGACTGGAGTATCACTATCTCTGGATGCTTCCATCTACCAGAAGGAGCTCAGGCCTGGCCATATATATGTGGAAATTCATGGAGCAACACTTACCCTGCTTGTATGTACTATCTGATATTTCCATTCTATTCTGTTCTTTCTTTCAAAAAACATATTTTCAATTTAGTAAGTGATTTCAGAACTCAATAATGAGTTGTGACCTGAAAGGGTTTTAAAAAGAACTATTGTAGATCAGTAACTCTAGGTATTTTTGATTAAGCTCAGTTGCTGATGCCCTGTTTATAGTGATGCTGGGTTTTCAATTGAGAAATGGAGACCTGAGGCTCAATGATAGTGACTGGCATGTTCTGACCAGATTCTCCTTAGAGAGAGTGGAGGAGATACCTGGGCAGTGGGTTCATCGGTCAGGCCTTGCTTTTTTGCTTTAGTGCTCAGTTCCCACACAATGCCTGGGCCTAGCACAGGGCCATTCATTTATTAAGCAAACAAATGAATGAATAAGAGAAATCCCCATTTCCCGAGCATCTGACATAAGATAGGCATTTAATATACTACAATACTGTTGATTCATATTTATTATTATGTAATTAATACTTGCAACAATCTGTGAGAAAAAAATTGCTCTTGTTATTTATCTAGAAGGACTTGGAGTCCAGAGTTTAATACCTGGTGATGTGGGTTTGAACCTGGCGCTGCTGGAGAGGGAGAGGGTTCCTGCAACCTGCATTTGCAGAGGTTCCTCTAGGAGCTTCTGAATGTCTGCTGCAGGTTGAGAACCTCTGCTCAGCAACACCCCACCCCTGGCCACCCTGCAGCCCCTGCATTCCTGGTTCTCACCCTTAGGTCTCCTTGGAGCTCAGCTTAAGAATGATGGCCACAAAATATCCTATTTTTCATGCCCCATTATATTTGGGAGCCCACAAACAGGGCACAAAGGCCTTGTATGCCTGCCCTGCCCCTACAGACAGTCAAATGTCTCTCCACTTAAAAGGTATCAAATCAAACAGACTTTGGACAAGTCACTCAGTTTGTCTGAGCCTTGATCCTGTTTTTGTAACCTGGTGCTGATGAGAAGACAAACCCAGTAGCCTGGTATTCATGGTAACCCATGTAAGATTATCAAGTTGGTGTTGCAGGGATGACTAACTGATGGCTTTGACTCCACCTTGGAGAGCCTTGTCCAGAGAGAAGCCCTTTCAGAGGCTTCCAGAGAAAGAGGCACTTGGCTTTGTTGGGAGTGAGGTGTCCCTCAGTAACCATTCTTTCTCTAGTACTTGGGGAAGAATACCTTTTGAAAGCAGCTTTGGGGTGTCCCAGGCTTGGGTAGAGACAGGAGGTTTCAGGAGGGCTCCTAGGACCACAGGAGGGCAGCAGGGTTACAGAGTTCTCCTCACCATCTGTGGACCCATTTCTCCATCTGTAAACTGGTGTGTGGGGCTGGTTGGCAAAGGGAAAGAAACAGAGCTGAAGAATCATCACTGAGCATCAGCACCCTGCTTGGTGCTTCCAGACACTCATCCTTCTTACCCAGCTCCTACTGCCTGCCATGAACTTTATTTTTTAAATCTTTAAAAAATTTTTCAATTACAGATTATATCCATAATCTTGTTCAGTGGTCACAACCCCTGGCAAGTTAAGTGGGGCTTATGTTAAAGGGATATGAGGTGGAGAAATTGATGATCGGAGAGGTTAAGGAATTTGCTCAAGGTCACACAGTGGAGTCGGGATTAGACCTGGGGCCCTGGGCTGCATGCCTCTGCCCCCCCCCCCGCCCTGCCCCCCCACTCAGGCAAGGCAGAGAGGGGAATTAGGGGCATGGAAGGGCATTATGTGCATGGAAGGTCATCAGGTGCTGGGGGTTCTTCCTCCACAGTAGTGCCCCTGCAGGGTAGGGGAATGTGGTAGCCTTTCTCTCAGCACCTCTCTTCATTTCCCATGACCTGCCTCTTCCCACCAGGAGCATTTGCTTCAGTAAAGCCAGAGAAGGCATTTGTTACCCTGGCTGTCTTGTGGGGAGTCTCCAGTAGGGTACTCTTCCCTGTCCCTGGATGGCCAGGAAGGTAAGAGTATCTGGGATAGGGGAGAGCCGCCCCCACCATGCATGCGCATGCACGCGCGCGCGCGCGCACACACACACACACACACACACACTCTCTCTCTCTCACACACACACACCCATCAGAGAGAGCCTGGCTGTCCCTGGACTCTTTGGTTTCCTCTGGAGGCTGGAAAATAGATGGGAGATGGCTGGTTGGTCAAGAACAGCTGCCCTTTCTCCAACCAGTGTCACAGTGGTGAGTCCAGCTCTGCCAGGGAAGGAAAGAGAGAACTTCCCTGCCATGAGAGGCATGGTCATGGCACAGAGGAACATCCCACCTTCTTTATGGAGTCCCTCATAGAATGCTTTACAGAGGCAAGAAAAAGAACTCAGACATGGCCACTCAAGTCATCCTTCTAAAAATTAAAACTGTTGCTCTTCTAATAGATAAAGTTATTTAAAACAGTGACTCGAGTTGATATGAAAGATCAGTTTCTTGGAGAGCTCCCACTGTGTCAAAACCTTGCCCCCCTTTCCTTTCTGAAGGTAGTATCATTGCTTCTCAGAAGGCCCTGGGGGCTTGTTAGACAGCATGCTGGGTCCTACCCCAGAGACACCACTTGGGAGGTTGGAGTGGTTGTGGTGCTGGGGATGTTGTGTGGGAACCACACTTGAAGCACTCTGTTCTATGTTTTGAGTGATGGGAGGCTGTACTACTTTCTGGGAGGTTGTATTGATAGGTCACAGGCTCTTTGGGCCACTTGGATCTCGTGGTTGTCAACCACTGGTTTGCGCTGTGTTTGCCTTGTTCTGGGCTTACTCTGGGCAGGCCATGCATATGTGGGGCACAGAGATGAATCAGAAATTTGGCCTACTCCAAGAGATGATTGCCTCTAAGGGCAGACCAAGCAGAGGTCAGTGCATGCTGCAGGGTCAAGGATGGAGGGAGAGTGGTCTTACCAGGCAGGGCATGCTAAAAGGCATCTGTGAGAGAGCTTTGGCTGTTGGTCTGTGCACAGCCAGACAGCTGGGTTCAGCCTGAGCACCAAGTGAGGGTGGTGGAAAGAGCAGGAGTTTAGAGTCAGACCAGTGCTCCCATTTCCTATTCCTGTTCCACCTCAACAAATTACTTCACCTCTCTGGGCCTCTGCTTATTCATGTTCATCTGCAACAATACTGACCTCCCTGGGTGGTTGTGAAGGGTGGAGGTAAAACATTGTCAAGAGCTTAGAAGAGACCTACACAAAGTAAGTATTCAATGAGTGGATGATTCCACCACTAGAAACCTTGGGTTTTTAAAGCAGACAGTGCAGGGAAGGAATCCCATATCTACCACGGCAGTACTAACATGCCTACAGGACTGCCGAATGCTTTAAATGAGCTCATGTGTAAAAAGCACATAGTGGTGCTCACTAAATGCTATCATGCATCATTTCTAATTCCCAGATGGGTCAGTATAACATCGTGTGAAGGGCATGGACTAAAGCCAGACCCCCTTGAGTGTGGTTCCTAGCTGTACTGGCTAAGAGTGGCCCTCAGCACATTACAAAACTTCTTTGAGTTTTGATTTCCTCATCTGTAAAATGAAACTACTAAGAGCTCCTGCCTGTGGGATCACTATGAGGACCCAGTGATTCCTGTCTGTGAAGTGGTAGGCCTTTAGTGGCTATCCATAAATGACACCGTTGTCCCCACAATACAGCCTGCTTTACCCAGGGCCAGGGTCCTGAGAGATGACTTTTCCTCTCCCCAAAATAAGAGGGGGTGAGAAGCGAGGGAGTGACTGATTAGAGAATCCAAAGGGCTCTCTGTCCTTGGAACCCCTCTGTGTTTGCCCTCTTTGCTGGTTTCCTGCATTGGCAAACTAGCCAGGTCTCGGTCTTAGAAAAAATCTCAGCTGCCCTATGGTGACGTTGGTGCTTGTATGGCATCCCCTTGAACAGTGGGTCCGCACCTCTTTGGCAGTCATCTGAAGCAGTTTGGAGAAACCTTGCATGCTCAGTTAAGATTTAAGATTAAGGTTAGGTAAATTTAAATTACATAAAATTAGGCACAGTTTTAATAGCCTTTCTCTTCCTCAGGTGGGGCTAGGGGACAGAGCAGGGTGCTCTAGCTGATGTGGGTGTGCGCTGAGGTGCCCAGACACTGCCATGTTGTCATGTAGGGGGAACATTACTTTCCCTTCACCCCAAGCACTGAAGGGGCCCAGATCCATCACCCTCATTGACACAAGTGGGCAGATAATAATGATGTGTTAATGTCCAGTGGTCACTGTCAGGATGGGCTCAGTCCTCCATGGTACCAGTTGCTCTCCCTCTGAGCAATAAGGATGATCAGCTGAACCCTAAAACACTGGGATTAATCTTCAGTGACCTCTGGAAGGAAAAGCCCCCAAGTTGGAGTTCAAGCAGAAGAGAGAATAATGGACAAATATGACAGTTTTATTCCTATCATGTGCCTGGTGCTTTTTATGTTTGTGCATTTAATGCACAAAGGACACTTTGTCCCCCTGGTTGGCAGCCAACACTTTTGGTATCCCCATTTTACAGAGGGGCAAGAAGAGGCACAGGGGCTTGCTGAGAAGGGCAGAGCTGGGCTATGAACCCAGATTTGCATGGTCCTTAAGACCCTCCTGGGTGCCCCAAGGGCCTCCTGGGAGCAGTGTGGACTCTCTGAAGCTCTGAAGGGATGGGCTGGCCTAGGCACGTATAGCTTTTCTAAGGAAGGTTTTGACTACTGGTGAGTGGACTGGCCTTCTTTGCAGAGATTCAGTTGATGCTGATGTGGGCTATAGGTCTATGAGGCAATTAGGAAAAGATGTGAGCTCTCAGGCCCCAAGTTTACATCTCAGTCCCTTAGTAGCTGTACCTCCTGGGGCAACCTCTCTAAGCTGCAGTGCCTGCTCTGTGAAGGGAAACCTAAGGCCTACCATGCTGGGTAACCTTGAGAACAGAACCAAGTAACGTACATAAGCACTTTGCATATGGGAACAACACAGCTAGCAATTGCCCTAATGAAAACGGTAGACACACAGGGGGCAAGAAATGGCTCCAAGTTCTGACCCCTTAAGCTCTGTGGCCTTTAGGCTTGACTTGCCTCGGAGAGGGGCAGACCGGTCCAGGTGAGGAGATGAGCTGGTGCTGGTGCATGTGGTGGGGCTGCCCCAGGACAGGGCAAGTTGAGACAGCTCCACAGTGGCCTGGCTGTTGCAGTTGGGGCTCAGTAGTGTGAGGCATGCAACCAGCCTCCAGACTCAGCAGAGTGTGGGCAGCATACTGGTCACTCAAGCAAATCTGTTTCCTCTCCTCCTGGACTTCCTTAAGCATCAGGTGAAGGCTTTAAGATGGGAGATGGCTAAGATTAAAATCCCACCTTTAGCTTAGCCTTATAGTCCCTCAGCAGCTGAGTCCCACTCTGGAAGGGGTCCTCAGGGAAAGAAGGCCCCAGCTGAGACAAGGTAACAATGTGCAGGCTGCAGAGGTCCCTAGGAGGCCCTGGGCTCTTACTGACACCATGCACCAGCATCTCCATAGGATCTGGAAGCCCTTTCAGGCCTGGCTGCCTGGGCTGAGCCTTGAGGGAGGGCCATGTAGAGAATGGAAGTTATGAGGAAGGTCTCCTCACTTTCACATGTTGTGGTCTAGAGGGGACCCTTTCTCATTTCTGCGAAGAAAGGGAGGTCTGTCTGTCAAGTGCTGGGGAGAAAGCTACTATTACTGGTTGACTGGCTCTTCAGACCTACTTGTTGTTCAATTCCCAAACACTTCAGCTCTATTCTCAAACTTTGTGGGGCTGAGGACACAGGTTCCCAAGGGAATGCACTTGGCAGCAAGTGGCCTTCAGTCTTCCACCTGAGAAATGAGGTTGGCAGAGAAACTGCTCTGTCTCCACCTTGGCACAGAAGGCCATGCATTATTCACATATGCAGCCCCTTCAGAGAATGTTCCAGAAGGATGTCAGTGTCCTAGAGTGGGGATGATGCATCTCAGTAGTACTTTACATACATGCTCCATTTTTGAGTCTTGATCCATCTGTCTTGATCTTGTTCCCCCCTTTTCATCCACCCTCACCAACTTGAATCATGAAACCACTGGGAAACAAATAATAACTAAGAAGTGTTTTGGGGTTTCCCAACTAGGTAAATGAAATATAAGATTGAGTTGTAGGGCCATGCATTGGCTGGATTTGGTGAAATGTGGTTTAAATCCACAAATGGAAGACAAACCAATATCCATTGCAGCCTGCTGGGAAGTGCTGCACTGTGTGTCTCCATGAGGGCTGCCTTCTGTTAAAGCCCTTTTCATCTCTAGTAACCCTGGACAGATGGAGTGAAATCCCAAGAGACAACAAGGAAGACAGCCTGGCTCTGGCTCCATTGGCCAGCAGGTTTCAGTGCTGAGATTTCTGGCATAGTCTGGAGGAGCAGGGCTATTTCCAGACATGGGGCTTCCCCTTTCTATAAGGGTCTCTAGGGCTTCCTTAGGGTCAGGAACAAAGAAATGGAAAATAACAAGACACTTCTGAGGGCCTGTGGCCCCCTCTGACCTTCCCTGTTTCCTCCACATACTGCTGTCCCCTGGTTTCCGGAGAATCCAAGCCCCTCAGTTACCAGTACCCAGCATTCCACCAGCCCCTTTCTTCCCAGTGGGCACAGTTGCTCTCATGCCAATGATTTTCTGGTCACCAGAGAGCAGGCACAATTGTTCCCCTCCTAAAGACTCAGGGGCAGACACATGCTGGACTCAGGTCACCTGGAGATGTCTATTTATAAACCATCCTGATAAGCATAATCTGCCCTGCTTAGCCCAGGCCACACTCCACAGCAAAGCTAACTCCGCCCTAGTGGCAAACCAAACATTTCCTGTAAGTTAGACTGGAAAAACTGGCCAGGGAGAGGTAGGGTGCTCCAGAGCCAGCCACTGGTCCTGAAGGGTCTGTTTTAACTGCTAGAACTTTCATTTTGTGAGTATTGTGTATGTGTACTGAAGTGGTGTATCTCAGGGAAGTGTTGCACAGCAGGGGTCAGGAAACTTTTTCTGTAAAGGGCTGAAAATTAAAATATTTGTTTTTACTGGCCATATGGCCTAGGCTATTATAGCCATAGGTAATATGTAAATGAATGACTGTGGCTGTGTGCCAATAAAACTTTATTTACAAAATCAGGCACTCAGCCCACAGCTGTGGTTTACCAACCACTATTGTAAAGGGAACTAAAAAACTGGAAAGTTGGACCTCATTTACCACAAACATTTGTTTAATCTCCTCTCTAGGATTTCTATACTTAAGGACTTTAAAAAATACTTCAAATAGAATTTATTATAATTGGGTTAGATATATTGAAGAAATAGTCCATAATTTAGTTAAAAATAGTCATTATTTTCCAGAACAGTTTTAAGTTTACAGCAAAATTGAGCGATTGGGTGAAAAACACAAAAATTTCCCATATACTCCCTACTCCCATATGCATAGACTTCTCCATTATCAACATCCACACATATATTTCAAAGTCCTAAATAATAATTTTTAAAGGCTATCTAGCTTTCTCCATATATTCAGTATTGTTCCTCGCAATGATCAATTCTTCTACAATAAAAAATAAAGATATGATTTTAGATTTGGTGCAACCTGCTGTGCAGGAGTCTGCTTGGAGACCCCCAGGGTATGGGGGAACAGGCAGTCCAGTGGAACCCCTGTGATGAGGACCCTCATGCTTTCAGAGTCCACAGCCAGAATGTAAATGACCAAGTGTCCTTTGTTACAGCTGGTAGGATCCTGGCCCCCTCAGTGCTAGAGGACACAACATAGTCTCCTGCCATAGAACTTGTAACCAAGGGGTCGCCCTCACTTGGCAGCACACTGACCTGGGCACATCCACAGGCATGTGCCCACTCATCCATGTGGGAGCAGAGTGCCATGACAGAGGCACATGAGGAAAAAGTCACACCAGGCTATAACATGTACTCTGTGTGGCATACCCCTCATGGCCCACACAGCTGTGTTATACCCATGGCACACCCAGCACACAGAAATGCAGCTCTCAATATGCCCCTCAGCACTCACACCACCCTGCACAGCACCCTGGCCCAGAACTTCGTCTCCAATCCTGCTGGCTCAAAGCAAAAGCCCTGCTGCGGGAGCTTGAGCCTCCCTGCCCACACCGAAAAAACGAAAGAGTCTGTGTCCTACCTTCCACTCCCCGTGAGTCCCGCTGCTTGCTCTTCAGGCCTCCCCAGCGACGAGAGAGAGCCCTGACTTTTCCAGCAACCCAGTTCGGCCCAGCAGCCAAAACTTTGTCCCTTGTCAGCTGGGCTGCCCAAAGATGAGATTCCAGACCCAATCCTCTTCTTTTCCCCAAACCTGCCCACCTGAGGAAAATCAGTGACTAGAAACTGGCCAGACACTGGAAGTCCATGGAGTATACCTAAATAGAGACCCAGCTGGGGAAACCAAATGGTGTTCTCGGTGGGGAAGAGGCAAATAGTGTGCGCTGCAACACCCGCGTGGTGTCAAGTAACAGTCAGATTAAACAAACAGCCTCAGCAGCTATTTTTACATCCAGATCAGCCATGGGTAATAGATAACTTGGGGAGTGAGAAATTGCTTTCAGCTTCACTGGACCCTAACCATGATTCCAGCTTCAATCCAGAATGATTTCTAAAGCTATTATAGCATCTAGATTCAAATAAAAATATCTCAAAGTGCAAAGGAAAACATTTGTTTAGGGAAACAGTAAAAACATGATAGTACGCGCCCGAGAACTAGCACCCCGAGGCCTGCTGATGTCCCAGAGCAGAAATAGCCCCTTTCATCATCAGCTCAGAGGACCGCAGCCTGCATTCCTCGAGTAAGGAGCCGTACGCGGTTGTGCATTGGGAGCAAAATAACATGCCCAGCTGCAGGCTGGGGGGAAGGCCAGGCTGGGATTTCATGGTAAGAGTTGCAGAAGAATATGAAATAAAATCAGAACAAGGCAAGGTAAGCTCCAACTTTGTGAGGTTGGCTGTGGCAGTCCCAGTTGTTTGCAAGGTCCAAGTGCCAGCGGGCAGGTCATGTTCTAGCAGGTGAGAGTTCCCCTGTCCATCTTTGGGAGGGGCTGGCCCATTGGTCATTTTCTGTCTTGCCCTAGGGTCATCTACTCCCTAGATTGCCTGCAGACCCCCCGATATCTTTCAACCTTCATGTCTTTGCTCATGTGGTTCCATTTCTTGAGTGTTCTCCTCACCCTCCCCAAGTTGGCCCTATTAAAGTCTTCTTACCTTCAGTATTTAAAACAAGGGTTTTTTTTTTTTTTTTTTTTTTTCTTTCCAAGAGCTCTTTCTCACACTCCCTTATCCCACAGCCTGGGAAAGCCAAGGTGCCCAGTCCCTGCTGGGCACCCTACTCTGTGTGGTGCTCAAAGCCCTAGGAAGTCTGCATTGCACTGTATCTCTGTGTCTATTTGTAGACTGTCCCTCCTGCCCCTGTGGGCTCCTCATGGCCAGCAACCTCTGTCCAAGCCACAACTCAGTGCCAGGCACCACCTCAAGCCTTCAGCCTACTGGTGGCCAGGGTCACAAGGACCAGGGTGTATGCATTTCAGTTAGAACAGAACTCCTTGTTGCCCCACAGATGAAAGGATCAGACCCTAGCCAGCAAAAGCATCTAGCCCCTCCTCCTCCTGGGAGACTCATAACTTGCCTTTTGCCCTGAGGACTTAGTGCTGCCTGCTCACTGGTAAGCAGTCAGAATTAGTTTGAGGGAAGCCCAGAGTAAACCCCTTGACTTTACCCACTCCATCTACCTCCCTTGTTTGTGAAAACTAACACTAGTCAACCTGGCAGATGAAAAGAATCAACTTGAGATCTAAGGCAGCATTAAGAAAACAAAACAGAACATAGGGTTTGGAGCCCTGCCCCCTTGCATTTTTTAGCTATTTAATACTAGCCAAATAACTTAACCTCTACATGCCTCAGTTTACTCATCTCTAAGATAGACACATGCTTTATGGGGTTGAAGTTCAAATGAGTTCATGTATACTGATATGCTCATACATTACAAAGCTGCTCAAATGTCTGTTGTCTGTTTTTTTTTCTCATGATTTTTGCCACATCTTCAACAATTTGTATCATTGCTGCTTACTTACTATTATTATGTAAAGAGAACTTTTAAAAACCGAGCTTTATGGCAAACAACAATACCTGCTAAATCATGGATTTGATGCTCTAGTTGTATTTTTCCCCTATTATACATGGCAACAAATTTATAGCCAGTTCATATGTTATGTGTATTTGACCCAAATATTTTTTTCAGACTTCAGGAAATGTTGCACCACCAAATCTAATTTTTGGAGGAGTTAGCTCTGGGGTGCATGCAGTAACATGAGCCGAACCTGTTCAGCAGGGCCCCTGATTTTCTGACTTGCTTCCTCCCACTCCTCAGTACACTTCTCCCCAGCTTACTTTTAATTCTTCACAGGTGGAAAGCATGACCTCATGTCCGGTTTAGGATCCTGGAAGTGGCAAGCTTTGCTGTGCAGCAGGAGCTGATGGTGTTTGCTTGAAGCAGCTGATGAAGAAAAGAAAACCATGAGGATGACCGGGGGAAAATTCAGGAGGCAGGGTGGTGGCCAGTAGCCTTGTCAATGGCGTCAGCAGGAGGGGTTAGGAGAGAACAATAAAACACCATTGACCTGGCAAGAGTCTGTCCTGGGAGCAGGAGTTCTCAGAGTGTGGCTCGTAGCACCATCCCACCAGCCTGACCACAGCTGATTGTGGCTGAATCTGGTATCTCACCAGTATGCCTCCACTTGCCCTGTGCCATGGAACCCATGTGTGTTTGGGTCATGGTGGGTACACTGGCATCGACCACTCTAGCAGGAAACAGAGCCCTAGAACTCAGCCACAGCTCCAGACTGGAACCTCAGTGTCTGCATGAGCCTAAGCTGGCATCTTCCCAGGGGACGGGCCCAGGCAAAGTGATCACTCTCTTCCAGTCCAGGAGCTGTGAGCTGTGTGGAAAGAATGTGAATGAAGACACAATTCTAAATGTAGAATCACGGAGGCTATGTGAGCCGGCTCTCTAGTCATCCAGAAAAACATTGTACATTCTGCAAGAGCATAAATAAAGCTGTCCTCAGGTGGCGTGCTATGTCTTCCCATCCTTGCAGTGACTTCACTGCAAGGCTCTAACTCCCACCAGAACTTCTGGAATGTTGTGGGAACTGCCCACCTGCCTAACCATGTGGATGAAAATGGCCTGGCTCTTGATTGGACATTCCTGATGCTCACCATCTTAATTTTGCTGCAAATTTACTCTTCTGCATTTGTATTAGTTACAAATGTTCAAAAGTTGGTAATAACAGCAAAGCAGAATGGGTTCCTCAGGCCAATTTCTGGCTCTGGGTGTTTGAAGCTCACATCCCTGCAAATATCATGAGGCATCTCCCCCAATTCTTCCACTTTGTGACATGGTTCTCCGGACTCCTTGTTAGGAGGCCTCAGGAGACTTTTCTTTACTAATGCTGAGCCTTCTTTAGAAGTCTTTTCCATAAACTTCTTCAGGAGGTTGGTGCATTTCCTGAGCTTAATAATAAGAATAATAATATTCAATAATAACAACAATAATGTTAGCTAACACATATAAAACCTTTCCTTTGCACCCTGCACTGTCTTGAGCTTTTATGTAAATTAACCTTCACACAACACATTCTTTATCTTGGCCCTGGCACCATTTAGTTCTGTCCCCACAATACTACCTGTCAGGGAGCTAGGGAAAGATGAGATAAGAGAACCAATATTGCCTGAACACCTGTTATGTGTTAGGCACTATCTGTGATTTTTTCACCAAATCCTCACAATGCCCTTGTGTGATGGCTGCTTATACCCCACCTTAACAGATGAGGAAACTGAGGCTTGCAGAGGTGCTGGATATCACATAGCTAAAGGTGGCACTGAGGATGTAGGCCAAGGTTTGTCTGCCTGCCTGTCTAGCCTGTACTTTCTGTTGCAGCTGTGCAACCCCCCCCCACCCCCACCCCACACACACTGGCAGCTAACCACTCTCCTAGCCCAAGTCCAGGGAACATGGCCTCCTTTCACCCACCTGTTCTCTTTGCCTCTCTCTGGTGAGACACCAGAGTCAGGCCCAGGCACCTCCTTAGCTATTGATTTGTTATGGGAACAGAGGGGATTCTGTACCTCAGTGCTGGAACAGTGGAACTGTGAACTCAGGTGGATGATAGGATGGGGTATCACTGCAGGAAGGTGCTTTTGAAGCTCAGACCCCATTGGGTCACTCACCTGCTGAGCAACTGGACTTGTTCTTCTCGCAGATTTTTTAACTAGGAAGCTTGGGTTCATCACTTTGTTGCATGAAAATGTGGACCCAGGGCCCAGCTCAGAGGGTCTGAGATGGTGGGGAGGGTGGATCCCTATTTGCAGCTCATGCTAGAAAACAGCCTGCTAGACCACTAGGTCACTGTGGCTGGATAAGCTGGGCCAACTTCACCCTCCCACTGTTGCTACAGATTATTTACTGGCGATACTCAAGACTGGCTTCCTCCTCAAGTTTATTCAACAAAAACTCTATCTCAGGCACCTCCTATAAACCTTACTGCATCCCAGAGGTAGATTTACAGGTAAGGCAATTGAGGCATGAGTTAAATAAATAACCTAAGGTCAAGGAACTAGGAGAAAATAAGGCTGGGGCTTGAATTTTTAGGGATACTGGCACTCAACCCAGGGAGGAGGTATGTTCCCATCCTACCCTGCTGTCTCTCTGAGGTCTTGCCTTCCAGAACCCTTGAATATAGGTCATGGGCACCAGGCAGACCTAGCTGTCTATTTCCACTGCTTGTCTGTATGATGCTTGACAGAACCACACAGAACTTCATGGGACACACCAGGAAAATCTGTCTAGCTGAGAGGCTAAGATCACAGATCTGGGCCTCAGAGATGTAAGGTTTGCATCCCCACACCTACTACACAGCTGTGTGAGCTTTGGTGTTTGACTTGAGTTTTCCAAACTTTATTTTGGTACTCCCTTCAAATGACTGTTTAAGTGTTAAATGAGATGATGCAAACAGTTAGTAATACAAGCTCCACATAGATAGGTACAATAGACCAATGAATCTATTTTGTTAGAACTTTGATTGCCTTGGGCATATTAGCATTGGGGAGGAGGGCAACAGTAGGTCTGTAGTGACAGAAAAACCTGGGAGTTTTGGGTGAGGAGAGAGTGAGCAGAGGATCAAGAAGCTGGTCCTCTTCATGGTGGAGTATATGCAACTGCTGAGAGGGATGAGGGACATTTCTCTGTCCTTGCAGGGAGTCATGTGTGCATTTATGTGTATTTGATTATATTATAAAAATAATAGAAGAATTAGTTAAAAAAACAGAAACAGTTACCTATGGGAACAGCAGAGCATCAGGTGTGGTGATAGGTTAAAAACTTGACTTCTCTGAGTCTCTTTGGTCTGGTAGATTTGATGTGGTACTACATAAGCACCTTAGAATTATAAAACTAAATTAAATTAAAAAACAATTTAAAAAGAAGGCCCTAAAAATTAAGAACATAATTTCACAGAAAGGGATTATTTAAAAGGACTTTAAAATTTATTAATTTGATTTGACATCTACCAGGAGCATATATTCTAACACAAAATTAACTGTAAAGTAAAACCTCAAACTGTTCTCAGAAATAGATATAGATATTGAAAATTATTATATTAACTTCATTGGAAAGCAAGCCTTTTTTACTGTTAAAGAAATGCAAATATAAAATCAAAATAGTAAGTAAAAACCTGTTTCTTGCATATTTGAATATAAATCACTTATATTTTAATATCAATGTAAGGTGAAGAGATTCTATAAAATCAAATATAAAAAACAAAGATAAGGTATACTTTATCTTAAAAAAATTAAAGTATTTCCTACTGAAAAGTTCTCAAAACAATAACCAATGTAATAGCAATGAACCTCCTTTGCACCTAGATTTTGTCTCTAAATTCAATTTCTCATTAAAAAGAATGAACACTTCCTGATCTGAAGCAGAAAATGTATAAGAAGAGTTTAGAATCCCTTTTCACACCAAAGACAGGCAGACTAAGAAAAACTCCTAGAATAAAACCAAAGAACAGAGGAACCAACTTGAAGAGTTTCCTATCAGGGAAAAATGGAACAATGTGCACATCAGTAAGAATGAAAACCATGATGAGCTGAAACACATGGAACATGTTTAAACCCATGAATCTATAATGATGTTGAACCCCTCTCCCCCTAAACCAATGGAAACAGCCCTTCATGGTCTGCTTAGAGGATGTAAGGAGTAGCTTATTCTGAAAAGTGGAGTACGGTTGAGTACCTCACCTGACTTTCCTGTCTGGACTGTATCAAGGAACTAAGTGATAGATAAAGGAGAATTCCTGTAATACAGAAGGAAAGGTAAAACTAGAATATTATTGTTTTTTAATCCCCTGACAAAATAATGAATTAAGACATGATCACCAATGGACCTCCTGGGAAAATATCCATTGCCCATGAAATATTCTTGCCAAAAAACAAAACAAAACAAAACAAAAACAAACAAACAAAAACCCTAAATCAGAATGAGCTTTTAGCCCTGGATTTTACTACCAGATTATAGGAATAACAGGGGAAGAGGAAACTGATAATGACATCATGAGGATGTAATCAATGAAATCTGGAGTGTGGAAACTCTACAGGACAAGGGACCGATTTCTTTATCAAATAAGCCATTGAAATAGAGGCAGGAGGAACTGATTGATTTAAAGACACTGAAGAGGCACATCAATGAAATGCCATTTATTGACTCTCTTTGCATCCTGATTCCAATGAACTGTCTATGGTAAACATTTATAAGACAACTTGGGAAATTTGAACACTGCCTGGGTATTTGATGATGTTCAGGAGTTACTTCTTATGTTTTAGGTGTGATAATAGCACACTGAACAAAGAAGCTTTGTTCATTGGAAAGACCCACACTACTATCTATGAATGAAATAATATGCTATCTAGGACTTCTAAGTAATGCAGTATATGGGGGCAAAGGTTGGAATATATGAAACAAGGTTTTTAATGTTGGGCATTTGTTACACTATCTTATGAACATTTGTATAGATTTGAAATGTTCCATAATTAAAAACAAACAAACAAACAGAAAATTCTCTGGGGCACAAAAGAGAGAAAAAGACTATGAGAGTGAGCTGAGGGGAAGGTGGGAGCTCCAGGGAAGGAGAGAGACAAAGGAAGTCAGAGAAACCTCTGTGGGAGCCAGGGTGAGAACTAAGACTGTCCTTGGGGCCCTGGGCAGAAGACATGGCACTTGGGCCTGCCTGGCTCATCCAGTAGATTCCAGTCTGTCTGATAACCTCACTTAGAGTCATTTGATATGAAGTGGCTTCAAAGAGGCCAACATCTCCACAAATATTGGCAGGTACACAAAATATCAGAAACAAATGTCTAATTTCAGAGGTTGATTGACTAAGGCTATGCTTAACAATTAAAAATTAAAATAGAAGAAAATATCTATGGTAGATTGTTAAATAACCAAGTAAAAATGGAGTTCATGTACTGATGTGAAAATGTGCATATTCATGGCAAGAAAAATGTAAAACTGTAGTTTTGTTTAAAAAAATAAGATCTTAAATATATCACCAAACATTAGGTAAAAAGATACCTAAACAGAACAGATATTCTTTGTAAGCAGTTTATATGTGTGTGTGTGTGTTGATTTTTCCTTAAAAAAAGATAATTCATTTTTCATTAAAATGATTTATGCCAGCATGAAGAAAAGCTGTTCCTATTTTGACAAGATATTACAGTTGGACTAACTTGCAGGGAATACTGAGTCCAGAGTTTTAGTGGGATACTTCTCATTCCCTCACCCTTACACCCTGCTGGAGCTAGGCAAAGGTGAGTGGCTAATTTAACCTGTGATATCAACACCCTGGAATGGATGTATGGGACAGTAAGGCTAAAAATACACCAATGTAGGAAGTTTCTCTAGAAAACCCAGAGATATCTACTTTCTCCCTTGGGCTAGAGGTCACTACCTAGCAACCAATGCCTGTGAACTGTGTTAGAGGCAAAAGCTGTTTCTTGGAACCTTGCACCCCCCAAGGTGCCTTTACAGGCACTGTCTTTGCTGCAGAGGGGCAGCTGCCTAGGGCTCTAGGACGGAGGCTGGTGTTCACCACCATAGATGGGTTGCCCAACTTATTGCACCTTTAATCCCATCAGAGCTCTGGCTTCCTCTTGGGAAACAGGATGTCAAGACCCCCTTCCTGAATATCAGCTCCACTACAGAGGTTCAGTCCTATTCTCTCCTCCAATTTTAGAGCACAGATTGGGAAAGAGATATCCACAGTGGGACTGGGACTCGCTCAGGTGCCTTTCGAGGTTGGAATAGTCAGTGCATTCTCAGATGAGTAGCTTTTCAAATCACCTTGTCCCAGGTTTCCTCTCTCACATCCAAGTCTCAGCTCCCCACAAAAAGCTCTGCTTCCAGAGGCTTCCAGAGGCCAGACTTCAGGGAGGTGTGAGACTTTCACTTGATTTCCCAGGTGTCTACTAGTTGCCATTCCATTGGCATGAAGGGTGCTGTCTGGTCTGCAGAGGGCTCTTCATCACTTTAGGGGACAATAGTTCTAGGGAAGCCCTTTGAGGAGGGCTCAGCAGCCTCATCACCAGCCCCCTTCCTTTCCAGCAGAGGGAGCAGGGTCTTGGGGACTTACAGAAATCATATGATTGACCATCCAGCAGATAACAGAGCTGGTGCCAGACTGTCTCTAGGTGCCCAACAATTGGACAAGGGTTTCTTGACTCTTTCCTGGCCTTCATGGAGGGACCAGCACATGCTTTGCTTATACTTCCCTGGATCTGAGCTCCAGTCCACAGACTTACTTAGCGCAGCCCATAACCAGATGTGGCCCAAAAGGCTGCAGGAGAGTTTTCTTCTAAAAATTTGGATTGGTTAGCAGCATTTAAAAATCAAGAGATTTTGCAACAACAGCAGCATTTCTGGCTCTTTTTAATGGAAAAGTGGGATATCACTGGTGGCATTCCTGAATGGGGACAGGAGTGTTAGGTAAGGCTGCCCCTTCTGCTGACTGCCAGGTAATTTCACTATTTATATAAGTGGCCAGGGCTAAAAACTTCAGTATTTGCAATTCCATTCTGAGCAGGGATGGTTTAGGCTGTGTTAAAGAGGGAGAGTTGGTCACAACAAAGCTAACCTGTCTCACTTCCTTCCCTAAAGCCAGCTGGGGGGCCACACCCTGAACACCTAGCCCTGCCACCCTCCTCACCACTGGACACTCTCAAACACTTGAAGAACTGGGTGCCAGGTTGAGTTGAATTAAGCCTTGGAGAAGACATAAACCAGGAGGTGTTCTGCTGGCATTAATACTAAACAGGGCTTAGCTTCAGAAACCTTTACCTGCTGTGAGCAGATATGTCTTCATGAAATATAAAATCCACCCAAATTTATTAAAACCGCCTGCATAGGCATAGGAACTCAAACTGAGCATCTCTCCATTAGAGCCTCCTTATTATTATGGCATTATTTATTTATATCCTACCCTAAGACAGACATGATGTAATCCAGTAATTAAGATTGTTATGATTGAATATTTATTAAGCACCTACAATAAGCTAGTCACTGATCCACATAAAATGAGTCTTTACTCTCAAGAGCTCCTGCCTTGATGCCATGGGGAGCTCAGTGCCTCTCAGGGGAAGCAGGGGCAGTTTAATGGATTTTGTCTTCCCTGAGTAAGCCTGAGAAATGACACTGATCAAAAATTGGACCCAGTTTAGTGTTGCTGTTCAATCTGAATAAAGTGAAGACAACCCATCCCTGGTTTAGAAAAGAGATGGATGTGCAGAAGGGCTGTGCCTGCAAAATGCCTCTCATGAGGAGCCAGATCTCCCAGAAGCCAGTGGTGGATAGGGCCATGAATTCCTCCCGGCCCCCAGGGCAAGAGGCATGGGCAGCTCGATCTGCATTGTAAACTTATCATCAGACCCAGGAGAGTGGTTCTTTTGCACTTCTCATAAAATTAGCCCCACTCTGATGTGTCACAAGCCAGCATTTGCTGGGTGCCTACTGTGTGCCAGGGCTGGGGCACACAGGAGCCACACATGGCCTTAGCCCTCCCTGAGTCAGCTGCCCAGACAAGACCCCACAGGGAGCTTTCTCCATTTGCCCCTGTTCAATGGCTCCAAACACCTGTGACTAGTTCCATGGCTTCTCCTCTTTGGTTGTTCCTTTTTGTCTTCTTCCTTCTTTGTCACAATGGACTGCTTCTACCTTAAAGGACATACTGGGCCATGAACTCACCAAGATCAAGCCTCTACTCTGGGCCCCCTTCTTCCTGCACCAGTGTGTGGCAACTCTTCATACAGTGAAAGAGCAAACAAGGGAATGAAAGCACCAGGGGGTCAATGGATGAAATGCAATCATGAATGTGTGCCTGGCATTGACACATGAACTTCTGTGACCAACTTTCTTCAGTTACAATTTTTCCGTAGCAGATTATTTCTGTTTTGAAAGAGTGGAATGTCCCTTGGGTTCTCTGGTGCCTTTGGTAGGAGATGTTATGAAAACTGACACATGCATGCCACACTTCTCTTAGCACTGCCCTGACTCCCACATTTGGTTCAGACAAAATCTGCGTTGTCACGGAGGGGGCCCTATTCACTTCCACAAGATATCAGTTTTTATTAATATTGTAATTTTTAAAAGTTGTGGTGAAGTACATATTGCATAAAATGTACCATCTTAACATTTTAAGTGTAAAATTTCATAGCATTAAGTGCATTCATCTTCATGAACTTTTTCTTCTTGCCAAACTGAAACTCTGTGCACATTAAACAGTAACTCCCCATCCTTCCTCCCTGGTTTCTGGCAACGAACATTCCACTTTCAGTCTCTATGAATTTGACTAGTGGAATCATGTAGTATTTGTCTTTTTATGACTGGCTTATTGAACTTCATATAATATCCTCAAGGTTCATCCATGTTGCATCATGGTCAGAATTTTTTTTGAGGATCAATAATATTCCATTTTATTTATATACCACACTTTGTGTATCTATTCATCCATCAATGGGCACTTGGGCTTCTTCCACCTTTTGGCTATTATGAATAGTACTTCTATGAACATGGTTGTACAAATATCTGTTCAGGATCCTGCTTTCAATTCTTTTGGATATATATGGAGAGTGAAATTGCTCAGCCATAAGCCAATTCTATTTTTAAGGAACTTTCTATTCTACTTTTTGAGGAACTGCCATACTATTTTCTGCAGCACTTGCACCAATTTATGTTCCTACATACAGTGCTTAAGGGCTATAATTTTCCTACATCCCAACCAAAATTTATTTTTTTCTTTTCTATTTTTCCTTTTTATTGAATTTACTGGGGGCAATACTGGTTAACAAAACTACACAGGTTTTAGGTGCCCAGTTCCACAGCACATCATCTGTACGGTGTATTGTGTGTTCACCACTGCAGGTCAAGTCTCTTTCCATCACCATTTATTTCCCCCATATGCTCCTCCACCTTTCCCCACTCCCCTCTCTCTGGAAATCACCAGACTGTTATTCATGTTCATGAGTTTTTTCTGTTTTTTCCCCCTTTTTTGCTCAATCCTTCTACTCCCCAACCTGGCCTGCAACCACCCCCCCACTCAACAGCTCTCAGCCTGCTCTCTATGAGTCTGTCTCTATTTTGCTTTTTAGTTCACTTTGTGTATTATATTACACATATGAGTAACATCATATGGTATTTTGTCTTTCTCTGAATGGTTTATTTCACTTAGCATAATGCTTACCTGTGCTGTCGCAGATGGTAAGGTTTCTTTTTTACAGCTGGGTAGTGTTCCACTGTGTAAATGTACCACAGCCTTTTTATCCACCCATAAGCTGTTCTTTTCTTTTATTTCTTTTTTTAAAAAGTAGTGGCCATACTATTGGATATGAGGTGGTATCTCATGTGGTTTTGATTTATATTTCCTTAATGATTAGTGCTGTTGAGCATCTTTTAGAAAATATCAGTTTTTGAAGAGGTGTGCAAACATCATTCAATGTGTTTTCATTTTAAGTGGAAGTCTTTGTATTGAACATGCCATGTGGTTTGTAACTATGTTTGTGGATGGGCATGCAGATGACACCTAGGAAGGTGTGCAGCTGCAGGGTTGCCAGCTATGCCATCACTTCCCTTTAATGCAGGACCTGCTGTGACTACCTGTAGAGCATTAAACATTGCAATGCTGTGTCTAACTCCTTACGTTTCTGATTTAGTTCATTTGGAGTGATGCTTTGCTATACATAGAAGAGGATTACTAAGCTTCCCACATAGATCTACTGTGCAACCAAGACTGGGAATCACTGCTTCAAGCTTTGCTATTGTTTCCTTGATTCAGGGAAGCTTTGGGGCTAGAAATGGGTCATAGCAGCCCATGTGAGTGGATGAACACCCTGGTTTGGACAGGTTCCTTTTGGTGCTGGTGATGAGTACCACACTGAGGTCCACTACAGGTCTTCTTTCTTCTTTGACACTTGCTCTGATGCCATCAGAAATCCCCAAAGTCTGGCTTCCAGGCCTTATGAGGTACTCATGAGTAGGCTGGAGGATACCTCCTCCTTGAAGAAAAGATAATGACACTTATTTTCCATGTCTTCTCTTGGAGGAGACATGGACTATTTGCTTTCCCCTAAAATTTTTGCAATCTGAAACTAGTGGTTAAGCTGCAATATTTCCCAACCATCTCTAATGGTAGGACTGGTCTGGAGGCTTGTTCTAACAGAGATCACCAGGCCTCTCTCTTGGAACTTCTAATTTGATAAGTCTAGGTTGGAGCCCAAGAATCTGTTTTGTTTTGTTTTTAAACAAGCACCCCAGATGATACTTGGCTGGAGTTAATCAACACTGTTCTGAAATGTGAGGGGTAGTGATGAGGGGAGCAGCTTCCCTTGTGTGTAGACCCTACCCTGCATCATGATAACGCCTCTCACTGTTGGCCACTTCACTCTTAGCCAGAAGTTCTTCAAGCCTGGTCCCTAGACCAACTGCACCAGCATCTTGGGGCTTTTTAGAAATACATATTCTCAGGCTAGTGAATGAGACACTAGGGGTGATCCCAGAAGATCTGTGTTTATAAGCCTTCCAGAGGATTCTCTTGCAACCTCTGGTCTTAACAAAGCATCTTCACTTTTTTACAGGTGGGAAACCAAGGCCCAGAGGAACAACATGACTTTTCCAAATTCAGGCAGTGCACGAGGGCAGGGCTGGGTCTAGGGTCCCCCTCCCCAGCTTCACATGAACTTCTTCCCGAGAGGGTATAGTGGGATGTAAAGACAGGGCTTGGAGCCACAGTATTCAGGAGGTTCTTATCCCTGATTCTAACTTCACCAAAAGGGATATGGAAAGCCAAGAATGGAAGGAATAAAACATATGCCCCATGGATATGCTTTTCATGCAAATTAGAGAATATTTGGCCAGTAAACACACAAACAATCCCCATCTAAAGACAACCCTCCCCCTTACACAAACAACGCTACCCATTAAGGTCTAGGGTTCTAAATTACACTAAAGGAAGGGAAAAAATGCATGTCAAATTAGGCAAGTCAGACACACAAATATGCTGTTTCCACCCATAGCATGAGTGAGAACTAGTCACCACAAAGCAAGACTGACAAAAACCATAGTTTTAATTTGGAGCAATATCAAGCCATCAGAGCCAGGCCACACTCTTCAGAGACTATTTTAAAAGAGATTGCCAGGTCAGCCTAGAGTAAAGAGGAAACATCCAGAGTGGCTGGGCTTAAGAGAGGTGACTTCAGGGAATGTTTTCCGCCTCCTGAAATAACCACTGGCAACCCTCTAAACCCCTCTTTAACATTCTGCATAAAAAGGGATAGTGAGCACCACAAAAGCAGTTTTAAGAGGGAAATTCATAGTAGTACAGGCCTACCTTAAGAAATAAGAAAAATCTCAAATAAAAAATCCATCTTTAGATATGGACTCCCGACCAAGATGGAGGCATAGGTAGACACACTGTGCCTCCTTGCACAGACAAAATTAACGACAACAAAGATTTAGAAACAAAAAAACAACCAGATCTGACAGAAAATTGAACTGTAAGGAAGTTCAACAACCATTCATCCAGACTGGTAAGAGGGGTGGAGTCAGTGGCCCTCAGAGAGAGGCCACAGCAGAAAAAAAGCAGTGGTTGGTGGTCCAGGGCATGCAGGAGGTGGCTGGCAGACCTGGGCATGCAGGTGGTGGCTAGCAGACCCCAGGAGCGCAAGACAGCTAGCTGACTGTGGTCACACATTCGCACACTGATAAACCAGGCAAAAATGGGGAGACATACCAAGCAACCCAGGGCCCCAGCACTGGGAAATAAAGCCTAAAAGCACCAATTGAAAACACCTGTGGGGGCTGAGGTGCCAGGAGAGACTCCTAGCCTCACAGGAGAGTTTGTTGGAGAGACCCACAGCATCCTAGAACATACCCAAGTGCACCCACCCATGAACCAGCACCAGAAGGGCCCAATTTGCTTGTGGGAAGCGGCAGAAGGGACTTAAATCCAAGAGAGAGCAGAGCAAGCACCATTGTTCCCTCTTGGACCCCGCCCCTACATACAGAGTCACAACCCAGCAACTGGGCTGCCCTGCCCTCGTGAACACCTGAGGCTCTGACCCCTCACTACATAACAGGTGCGACCAGACCAAAAAAAAAAAAAAAATTAAAAAAAAAAACAACCAAAAATGGCTCAAATGGGAGAAGAGATCAAAGTCCCAGAGCCAATTCATCTAAGCAACCAAGAGATAGCCAACCTATCAGATGCACAGTTCAAAGCACTGGTGATCAGGATTCTCACTGAACTGGCTGATTTTGGTGGCAAATTAGATGAAAAAATGAAGGCTACACTAAGTGAAATGAAGGAAAATGCCCAGGGAACCAACAGTGATAGGAAGAAAACTGAGACTCAGATCAATGGAATGGACCAGAAGGAAGAAAGAAATAACCAAACAGAAAAGAAGGAAGAAACAAGAATTCAAAAAAAAAAAAATGAGGAGAGGCTTAGGAACCTCCAGGACATCTTTAAATGTTCCAGTTTCCAAATTATAGGGGTACCAGAAGGGGAAGAGGAAGAGCAACAAGTGGGAAACTTATCTGAACAAATAATAAAGAAGAACTTCCCCAATCTGGCAGAGGAAATAGACTTCCAGAAGTCCAGGAAGCTCAGAGAGTCCCAAAGAAGTTGAACCCAAGGAATAACACACCAAGGCACATCATAATTATATTAGCTAAGATTAAAATGAAGGAGAGAATTCTAGAAGCAGCAATGGATAAGGGGACAGTCACCTACAAAGGAGTTCCCATCAGACTGTCAGCTGATTTCTCAAAAGAGACCTTACAGGCAAGAAGGGGCTGGAAAGAAGTATTCCAAGTTATGAAAGGCAAGGACCTACATCCAAGATTGCTCTATCCAGCAAAGCTGTCATTTAGAATGGAAGAGAAGATAAAGCGCTTTTCAGATAGGGTCAAGTTAAAGGAGTTCATCATTACCAAACCCTTATTATATGAAATGTTAAAGAGACTTATCTAAAAAAAAAGAAGATAAAAAATAGGACAGTAAAAAGATAGCAAACTCACAGGTATTAACAACCACACCTAAAACAAAAACAAAAGCAAACTATGCAAACAGCTAGAACAGGAACATAACCACAGAAATGGAGATCACATGGAGGGTTAGCAACAGGGGAGTGGGAGGAGGAGAGAGGGAGAAAGGTACAGAGAATAAGTAGCATAGAAGGTAAGTAGAAAATAGATGGGGCAGGGCAAGAATAGTGTGGGAAATATAGGAGCTAAAGAACTTATGACACATGGACATGAACTAAAGTGGGGGAATGTGGGTGGGAGGGGGTGTGCAGGGTGGAGGGGAATGATGGGGGAGAAATGGGGTAACTGCAATGGCATAATCAATAAAATATATTTTAAAAAAGAAACGATGCTCAACATTACTAATCATCAGAGAAATGCTAATTTAAACCACAATGAGATATCAACTCATGCCTATTACAATGGCTATCATCAATAAATCAGCAAACATCAAGTGCTGGTGAAGTTGTGGAGAAAAGGGTACTCTTGTTCACTGTTGGTGAAAATGTAGATTGGTGCAGCCACTATGGAAAACAGTATGGAGGTTCCTCAAAAAATTAAAAATGAAACTGCCTTATGACCCAACATTTCCACTTCTGGTTATATATTTGCAGAAACCCAAAACACTAATTTGAAAGACTATATGCAGCCCTCTGCCCATTGTAAAGCTATTTGCAATAACCAAGATATGGAAGCAACACAAGTGCCCATTAGTAGATGAGTGGATAAAAAAGTGATGTTACTTATATACTACGGAATATTACTTGGTCATGAAAAGGATGAGATCTTACCATTTGTGGTAGCCTGGATGGACCTAGAGGGTATTATGCTAAGTGAAGTAAGTCAGACAGAGAAAGACAAATATCATATGGTTTTACTTATATTTGAAATCTAAATAACAAAGTAAACAAATAAACAAAACAGAAATAGGCTCATAGATACAGAGAACAGGCAATAGCCAGAGGGGTGAGGGTTGGGGGCCTGGGTGAAAAAGGCGAAGACATTAAGAAGTACAAATTGGTGGTCAAAAATAATCACAGGGATATAAAGTACGGCAGAGGGACATAGAATATTGTGATGACTATGTGTGGTGTAAGTAGGTATTTGAAATATCAGGGGGATTACTGTGTAAAGTGTCTGATTGTCTAATGGCTATTCTATATACCTGAAACTAATACAAAGTAATATTGAATGTAAACTATAATTGAAAAATAAAATTTAAAATAAATAAAATTGTGGGAAGAAATGTTGAAAAGTGGGGCGATTGTGAGGCAGTAGGGGAAAACAGCTGGCATCTGTCTTTAAAGTCTAGCTTGATCTCTTACTAGATATGTGGATTTGGGAACTATACTTATTTACCTCTAACTCTGTGGTCTTGTTTATAAGTGGGGTAATAATACTGTCCTGGCAGTTTTTGTATATATTAAGTAAAACAAGAAATATTCAACCCTTAGTTCCATACTTCATTTGACCTTGGCACTCATTGAGAAGCAGCTCAGATTATGAGCATGACATGTTATCTGTTGTCCTTGACAGAGGCCTCCTGTGCAGACCCTGCCTCTTTTGGTTGTCAAGGCCACCACATTAAGCAACAGAGAACAGAGCCAGGACACCTCTTTTTCTTTAGTAAATGTACTGGGCGGAAAGTCAGCACTGTCACCCCCATTCTTTCCTCTCCAGAAAGACATAAATAGCCCAGTTTTCCATCTATTTTAAATCCCAACAGAGCTCTTGTTGCCCCTGTTTCTGCAGCATTATTTGCTCCTAATTCACCCCCCAAGTTTCATCTTTTTAGGTTTCATTATATGGTCCCATCCCTAAAAATTTTCCATGTGCATTTGCCATATAGTCATTTATGTGGTGGTGATAGCAATGTGTACAGGTATACAGGTATGTGTGAGTGGGTGAGTGTGTGCATGCATGTGTGAGTATGTGTGGCTGAATGTATATGTTTGTCATAGGAAGGTTTGTGGGTCAAAAAGATAACAAAGAGCTGATTTCTGCTGTTTGGGGAGTTAATTTTCTAAAGATCTTACCCTCAATTCTTTGTAGGTGTTATGTGCAACATAAAAATAAAATATACTTTCAAAATGTCTCATATTTTGGAAGTACTTCCATATTGAGAGTTTATTATATATTCAAGTGATCCTTAATAGGGTCATACACCAGCCTCATGGAAGGGCCCTGGAATTTCATCCTATCCCCTCATTCTATACCTAGGGAAACCCAGGCCCAGGTTGTGTGATGTGTGGATGGCCAACCCAAGTCCTGGCAGTTGAGTGAAACTGACGCTTAGTATCTATTGGGAGTAGGCTGAGAAGAGTGAAGGGATTAAGCAAAGAAAAAAAAGAAAGACTCACGGACATAGGCAACAGCATGGTGATTGCCAGAGGGTAAGGGGACAGAGGGGAGATGGAAGAGGGTACGGGGGATAAATGGTGACAAAAGGAGACTTGACTTGGGGTGGTGAACACACAATACAACATACAGACAATGTATAGTAGAATTGAGACCTGTATAATTTTATTAACCAGTAAATTCAATGAAAATATAAATACATAGATAGATAGACAGATAGATAGATATTTACCCCCCCCCCCAAAAAAAAAAGAAGAAGAAGAAGAAGAAGAAGAAGAAGAAGAAGAAGAAGAAGAAGAAGAAGAATCTATTAGACACTGAAGCAGGCTACATATCAACTTCTTCCTATGGGGTGAGGTAATGTATGAGAAACTCCACCATCACTGACCAGAAGAAGCTACTTCCAATTTAAAATTACAAAGAGTCTGAAAATGGGCCTCAAACTTATCTACTCATTCGATATGCCTGTGCCCCCCTAGTTCTGGGTCCTGGAGACTCTGAGATGTCCACTTAGGGTTGGCCTCCACCCAAGCTCAGCACTCTGCCCCCTGATGGTGGAAGGCCAGTATGCAGGTCTTGTTCTCCACAGGCCTTGGAGACAATGTGTGGGTTTGAGGGAGTGGGGATAAAGCTAGAGAATCTCTGCACAGCCTGTAATGGCACAGGTAGGACCTTGTCTCAAAGTCAAAAGGAACACTTTCCTAAGGTACAGGGAGCTGGGGAGTGAGTTCAGAAGGATACCCTAGGAGGCCAGCTTGAATTCGATGTTTTTGGGAGTGCTCAGGGGTTGAGAAAGCATTAACATGGTCTGCCCTCCCTGGAAGAAAATATGTTGACAGGGAACATGAGGTCACAAACTTAAAATGGTGAGGAAGTTTAACAGCTGGTGAAATGGAAAGTTGTATTGGGAAGCAAAAGGGCCAAGAATCCATCTGCGTTCTTCATTTGGAATAAGGGGTTCTTCTTTCTTTTTTTCCTCTTTCCTTTTTGCCTCCCCTCTTCTTTCCTTCCTCCCTCTCTTCCTGTCTTCTTTCTTTTCTTCCTTCCTAATAAAATATATATTTTTCATTATAGACAGTTTGATATTTTGAGGGGGAAATAAAAAACAGTAGGGGAGCCACCCAGGGATATTGATAATGGAGGAGGCTATGCTTGTGTGGGATGTTGGGAGTGGCATATGTAGAATCTTCTGCTCAATTTTGCTGTGAACCTAAAACTGCTCTAAAAACTGAAGTCTGTTAATTAAAAAAGAAAAAAACACTTTCCACCCATGAGTCCCATTCACTTATTTTTTTTATTAATGTAGTTGTGATCATACCATCTAGACAATTTTACAACCTTGTTTTGTCATTAAATTTGATAAAAACATTTCCATGTTGTTATAAATTATTCTAAAATAATATTTTTAATGGCTTATTACCATTCCATATTATGCAATTTCAATGTTTTTGGCACCTTAGAAAATGCTGCTACAATGATGTTTATAGGTAAGACTTATTTTTATTTAGACTTATTACCTTAAAATATGTTTGCAGATGTGCACTTACTGGATCAAAGAGATGCACATTATTAAGTTCTGTAATAGTACATCTTGCCCAATGTATCCAACTGCCACCAACAATGGGTAAGCCTGCCCATTTGACCACATCTTTGGCAGCATTGGTTATTTCTTCTTTATAAAGGCTCTTTGCTACTGTGAACTGTGGAAAATTCAGCTTCAAGTCCATGGTAACATCCCTCGTAATGACTGAGACCAGGTGTATAGTGCCACGTGTGGTATCTGTGGCACAGGACAAATGGAATGGGCAGGAATGTTCCCAGCACACCCAGGATGGGGCAGCCTTCCTGTTAACGGGCCGGACCAGAGAGAGGGAACAAGCTCAGACCCTGAGCTACTCTTAAAAGGCAGTTCAAGTGCACTGCCAGGCCTTATGGTGTCAAACAGGGTAGATTCAGGGTGGAGCCCTCAACTTGAATCTCTTTCCTGCTAAGCTCCTGGCTATGTGTTTTTGGGCTAGATGTTATCTTTTGAGTCTCTGCTTCCTTTAATGCCCTGAGGCAGAATTGTTTTTGGAAATGAGAGGAATGACTGCCAGCAGGACAACTTCAAGTCAGACTCCTTCCCTTCTTCCCTGTGCTTCACTCTCAACCCCCTAGCAGTCAAGGCATGGCCTCCAAGGATGATGCAGCCCAAAAGCAGAGTTCTGTTACCTGGAAAGAATAGCTGACCCCAATGGTGGGCCCTGCTTGCTTTCCAGCAGCTCTGGCCACCTCTGCCCAAGCTGTGCAAGGCTCACCATGAATTCAGGCATGACCATACCCTTCAGTGCTTTGCAGGGTGAGCATCTGGAGGCCAGCCTTCCATCATTGTTCTTCCTTATCTTTAGGATGAAATCATGAAATGCAGGCTGGTAATTGCTCAGGAAAATAAGGCTCTTTGAAAATCTGGTTCTAAAAGTGCTTTCAGCAGCCTGTGTGATGCTGCTGATGGGAGCAGTCTCCAGCCAATTTTGTGACACTTCAAAGAGCAAAGGCGAGATTACTTCTGGGAAATTAGCACTCCCTCCGCCCCTACCTAGATTTTCTTGGACCATATAACACTGGTCAAATCCAGAGTGGGAAATATTGATGTGTCTGCAATGCAAACACTGCTGAAACCCAAGGTTGAGACCTTGGCTTTGCTTTCTCTTACTGTTGCATTTCATTTCTTTATCTGTAAAATAGGGATAGATTGACTAACTCCTACCTTGTAGGATTATGATGATTGAGGGAAAGGGAGAGAAAGGCACAGCATTTATACTGCTACATACTTTTTGTTATATTTTATTTGACCTTATTGAAAACTCCATGAGGTGGGGAGCATCATTATCTGGGATTGGATCCCTCTTGCTGCACAGCCCAGGTTCCCTCCTCAGCACCTGTGCACCATGTGGAGACACCCTCTTCTGTTGTAAGCAGCAGTGATGAAGAAGCAAAGTCTCGCTTTGTGACCCATAGCCAACACATTTTTTCACTCTTTTGTGATGAAATTCCTCCTCTGTAAATGGAGCTAATTGGCATTAAGCTCCGCCTCCAGGTCAAAAGCACTTGGAAAATTACAAAACCTCCCTAACATTGGAAGCAAAAGTGTATTTGGAAAGTGGGCACTTCCTCGAGCATTCATCAGGGCTGTACAGCTGGGATGGTATGGGTGGCAGTTTTTCTTTGGTATCTCTCTTCTGTTCCCCAACCTTGTGGCTCTGCTCCTGATAACATCTTAGGTCAAGCATGTAGCTAAAATATAGCCAGGACTGTCAGCAGTGCTGTCCCGGGTTTTCTAACTTAGTGTCAGGCTGTGACTTCACAGATGATACCATTTATGGGGTACAATTTTTTTTCAGGAGTCTCACCCTCCTCCCTACTCCAATTTTAGGCACAGGGAGAGACCCCACAGAGCCAACTGGACTGATGGGGGGAGTGGGGTATGGCTGGAGAGAGCCTGGCTCTGCAGATTCAAGCATGACAGTGCATTGATCCTCAAGGTCAAAGTCTCTGACTCCTTTGTTCTATGGCCTTGGAAATGCTCATGTCTCACCAGAGATGTAGAGCCATTCATAGGGCCAGTGAGTCACCATCTCACTACAAGCAGCATGGAAACTTTGCAGCCAGTGAATCTATTTGAGCTGTAGTGGCTTCATGTGCAAGAAGGAATAATGGTAACTTCATGCTCACAACTATGGTGAATAAAGGAAAGCAAGGGTGTGGCAACTTTGGGTGAAGTGAAACTGCTTGTGTCGGTGGGATTGGTATGTATTGAGTTTGTCATAAGGAATGTGCTGTGCCATCTTTCTATCAGCCCTGCCATGCTTATAGCCAGGTCAGCCCAGGCAAAATGTTCTGAGTATCTCTATGTACTGGGACTTGAGGCTCAGTAAAATGATGAATCAAGAACACACAGACAGCAAGCAACAGAGACATGTGTTTAATGGTGCCAAAGTCGCCACAATCCCTGTATGATACTCCATCCTCCCTTCTCACCAAGTAGTGTTCATTTGTATTGTTCTCAAGTTTATTGGTCTGAAAATTCTTAAGGAGGAAACCAACTGTGGGCAAAGGGGCATAGCTGGGTTGCTGGGTCTGGGCAGGGATGAGGGAGGGGCTTAGCAGGACTCACCCCTGATAGAGTGGGTTGAGGGTCCAGGGCTGCTGCACTACTCCACCTGAAAACTCTAGGAGCATTGTTTTGTACCTAGCTCACATCCTGTGCAGCTGAATGTAGTAGTCATCTAGGGCCACTTGCCCCAAGGCCACCTTGGAGGTAGAGAGATCCCAGCAGTATCTTTGAGCCTTTTTGGAAGTTTCTGCAGAACAGAAGGGCTCTCATTCAAGTGGTCTCACCCAGATGCACATATGCCATGGCTGTTTCAATTGCTACCTAGTAAGGAGGGCTTGTGAGTTCAGCTGACAGTCATACACGGCCAAACTAGTCAGCATCACATGCTGGCAGAAGAGGAGAGAGGTACACAAGATGATTAACATGGGCCTAGAAGCCTCCAGGGCCTGGTCCTTTTTCTTATGTTGAAACCACCCCAGCATATCTTTGCATGGATCATTGGGCCAGTCCCATGGTCATAAAGGCCTACGCTTCTGAATATAGTAGGACATGCTAGCTCTGAGCCCTGAAATTAACTGCCCTCTGCATGTAGGTGCTAAGCGCTGGTATGCATGTAAAAGCATCTGCAGCTCCCCTGTGGACTGTGAGAGAGTTATAACAAAGAGGATGGCATTTGGGCCTTCTTGGCAAAGGAGATAGTGGTTCAGCTAGAGGTTGAGGTAAGGGAGGAAAAGAGTGTTTTCTCAGGACCCCAGAGCTTAATCAGCCACCTTGCACCTGGGAACAAGGTACCATAATCTACTACACCTTCCGGAGAAAAATACTGAGGTTCCAGCTCACATCAGCGTTCTACAACAGGGCAAGCCCTGCACCCACTTACATGATATGTGGTGTGCCTCTTGCTGTTACCTCTTTGGCTCCCATATGGCCATCCATTGTGTTAATTGAGTGCTTCAGAGTGTTTGAAGCCTGGTTTTGTGCTTGAATATATTGCCACATTAATAATGAGAACATTTCAGGCAGTGTCAAAATAGTAAATTAGGATACGACGGACCATATATTCAGGGAAGAGAGCTGAAGTACCATTTTATTACATGTGCCATGGAATTAAAGGCTTAATTTTCTTTTAAAAGATGGTGATGCATCATTTCCTGCAGTCAGGTAAAAACAGTTAGCAGGAATGATTTATCCTTCATTCCATTTAAAAATAGGAAACCGAAATCCTGGGATCTTGCTCTCTGTTATTTATCTCTGCCTGGAGGGCACTTGAGAGTTTGATCCATCTTTCTGACTTGAAGGACACAGCTAAGTCCTGGGTGGGGACAGGAAAGGGAGGCCAAGACAGAGTGGTGGCTGTCTTTATGGGTTAGGGGTGTGTGGCTTGCCGAGCAAGATGCAGAAGACAGCCCTCTCTCAGGCTTGGCCATAAGCTGGCTCTGTGATCGCCTCTTGGTTCCTGGTTTTCTCACCTCCAAAATGGAATAATGGCAGAGCTGCTCATGGGATCTCATGAGATTATAGGTAGAAAGGAAGTGAGCCCTCCAGTGACTCTTGCACAATTATGTGATATTTGCCGAAATAAATTTTTAGAACACCTTTTTAATTTTCTAATAATAAAAGTAATATTCATTGAGAAAAAATTTGGAAAAATATAGAAAATAACAAGGAAGAAAATAAATAACATGATTTCACATTGTCCAGAGATGATCGACGTTATTTTCCTTTTTGGGCATACTTTTAAAAACAAAATTAGATTCATATACATTTATAATTTAATATTCTTGTACTCTATTTTCATGGCTTGATTTTATAACTGAATATCTCCCTCATCACTAAAAATTATCCACAGACTTTTTACATGGCTGCACACCAGTTCTTTGTGTAAATTGTGTAAATGCATGTAACCTGTACTGACCCCTAGTGTTGGATCTTTATACTCTTTCTTTTATGAATACTTCTTTCCTTTTGTAACTTGTAACTGTGAAAGGCAGATATTATTAACCTGTTTTATAGGCGACTATAGAAGTGACTGTGGCTGCTCTAAAATGTTACCACCAACTGAGGGCATGAAAATAACAGAAGTTTATTCTCTTACAGTCCTGAAGGCCTGAGTCCAAGATCAAGGTGTCAGCAAGCTGAGCTGCATTCAAAGGCTCTGCTGGAGAAACATCCTTGCCTCTCACAGTGCTGCTGGCTCCAAGTGTTCCTTGGATTGTGGCCACATCACTCCAATCTCTGCTTCTATCTCCACGTGGTCTTCTTATCTCTGAGCGCCTCTAAAAGGACACTTTGTTACTGGCCTTAGGGCCCAGCTGGATAATTAGAACGATCTCTTCATCTTTAGATCCCTAACTTAATTACATCTGGAAAGACTCTTTTTCCAAATAAGGTTGTATTCACAAGTTCTGGGGGTTAGGATGTTGACATATCTTTTTTGGAAACTAGGGCTAAAAGAAGTCCAGGGTTCCAAGGCTTCAGGTAGTGGTTCTGGGATGCTAACTTAGGCATTTGGCCTAAACATATTTAATTTATTTGAACATTTTTTATATACATGGGAATCATCCTTTAGAATTTTTGTCTTAATGAACTCTTTGTTGGATGACACTGGGTCTAGAGAGGCAATAGATTGTGCATCCTTCCCAGTCACTCTTGCGGGCAGGCCCTCTGGACCACAACTCCTACCAGCAGAGTGGGGCCTGCCTGGCCACCTGCCTACCTGCCAACCCAGTTGCAGTTTCTCCAGCCCTCCTGTGGGGCTCTGAGCTTTAGCATCATTCTAACAGGAGCCAATACTCATAGTATGGCAGGCATGAGCACCATCCCCACCCCTCCCAGGGACTCCTACTGTTCATCCCATCAGAGGCCTCAGGTGTCAACACCACCACCTGGATCCAGGCCACCTGCTCTGCTCTAGCCTTGACTTCTCTGGGCTTCTTTCCTGTTTCAGGAGACCCCTGAGAAAGTTTGCCCAAGAGCCCTCCTCCCCAAGGTGTATGGGACACAACCCCCACAGCAACCTCCCAGGTACTTGGCCTTCTCATGTGACCAGAGCTGCTGAGAGGCTCAAGTGAGGTTCCTAACTACTCTGTTACCCTGTCCACTGCTTTGCAAATCTGATTCATGGAGGAGAAGAGACTGGATGGACATGGAACCGGGCAAGGTGTCTCTGAAGGCCTGGCTAACTGACTTGCCCCCATTTCCTACTGTGGGCTGGAGTGTTGGCCATTGTATTCATCCATGTTATTCTCAGCTCACACTGATTTTTGTCTGCCAAATCCTTCCTATACCCCTTTCTGGCAGGCCTTTGTCCTGTCAGGAATATGAGAGGTGAGAGGGAGACAGTTTGATCCAGAAGCTCTGTGGCCTATGTTTCTGGTCCCTGACAGAGCACTGTGGAGCCCCTGTGCCCACATTCAGTTTCAATACAGAAGGTGGCTGTGATGACCCAGTGGGTAGTGTAGGGGAAAGCTCTCAACCTTGGGCAGCAGCAAAGTCATGGAGATGGGGGTTTGTTTGTTTTCTTTCTTTCTTTCTTTCTTTTTTTTTAATCCTTACTTGCGATTTGACAGAAAGAGAAACATCAATCGGTTGCATCCTGCATGCATTCCCACTGGGAATCAAGCCTGCAACCTTTTGGTATATGGGACGATGCTCCAACCAGCTGAGCAACCTGGCTAGGGTCCGGGGCTTTGTTAAACACAGATCTGGTTAGGGCCAGAGAAGGTGCCGCTTTAGCCAGTTCCCAGGTGATGCTGATGCTGGGACTCTGGCCCATGCTGGGAGGATAACAGCCTGCTCCAAGTGGGCCCTCAAATCTTATTGTGTCTGTTAAAGGAATAACGTTATAGAACTAGAGAACAAAACTCCCAAATTAATAAACATCTATAAAATATGGTTTTGAATTATAATTGTAACAGTATGTACATTCTTAAATATTTTGGACAAGAATAGTATGATAATAAAGTTGCTTTTCCCTCTTGTGTAATACTTTCCACACAATTTAAAGAAATTTATAAATACATACTTAAAGAGAATCTCTAAGTTTAAAGAATAATGTGGTGATATGGAATGCTCAATCATATTCCCCGGAATAAACAAAACAAAGAAATAAGCAAACATAAAGTCAGCAAAGAGAGCAACTAAAACCACACATAACCCAGGTGATGCTGGTGCTCATTCTGGGAGGATGATGGCCTGCTCAGAGTGGCTGCTTCAGAAGTGCATTCCCTGAAAGGTTTTGGGAAGCTCCCATGAACCCTGGGGGTGATCTAGTGCACTTTCCCACCAAGGCCGACACAGCCAGCACCTTGGGGCTTTCCTGGGAAAATGGGACATCTCCTGGCCAGAACTTGGCTGCGGCACTGTGTCCACACCTTGCCTGGTTTGCTGCAGCCCTGGGAGTACCCTCAGAGTCAGAGAGGGTCTCCCACAGACTGTTCTCCCCCTGCTGCTCTCCTGTGCAGCCCTGCAGAGCCGTGCCACTGCAACTCTGGGAGATAATTTCATGAAGATTAAGCTGAAGGTGAGGAACGCCTACCATGCATGTAAGAAGCACTGCTGAATACCATTCATAAAGGTGGAGAAGCTTGTTCCTCCTGGACATGTGGAGGGCATGGCCCCTCCCTTTGGCCTTCCTCTTTGCTACTGTAGAGATGTAGGTGCCTATTAGAATGTATGGGTGCATGCGTGTGCTCACACAGGTTGGGGAGGGGCCTGCTGTTGGCTGATTATATTTTTGTTTGTTTGTTTTTAGAGAGTGAGGAGAAAGGAGGGAGAAAGACAGGGAGAAATATCAGCAGGTTGCCTCTTACATGGCACCAACCAGGGGCCTCGCCCATAACCCTGGAGGGCTCTGGCTGAGAATTGAACTGGAGACCTTTTGGTTTGCAGAATGACACCCCACTGAGCCACACCAGTCAGAGCTGTAGGCTCAGTCTTGGTGTAGGGCATGTGAGGTGCTGGGTCCTGGGGCTCGGAGGGAGTGAGTGCTAGGATGGGCACCCAAATGGATGGTGGAGATCTTATCTGCAATGTTTAAATATAAAGGCAGGGTGTCAGTTTCTGAAGGTTGTAAGAAAAATCCAGACTCCAAACCTACACATTTTTAGTGCCCCTCTTGTGCTGCAGACTGAGGTGCAAGGTCCAGCTGCACACAATTGCCCCACTTAACATTCAGGAGAAGATGTTCTCTGAACTACCTGTTGAGGAGACTGAGAGTGTGCTGCAGGATAGGCTGGGAGGCACAGGAGCAAAGGGGAGAGGTCTCTGGGAGGTAGGTCCAGTGAAGGCCTGAATCAAAGCAACAGGGGGACATCAGAGAAAAGCAGCCAAAAGTTCAGATGCAGATCTAGACAACCAAATGGACATGAGGCAGAAGGCTGCTGGCTTACCTCACACCTGGATTCACTGGAGAACTGGGGAGATGAGTGGGTTATGTGTGTATGTGTGTGTGTGTGTGTGTGTTAGGGGGACATCAAGAGAAAGATTAAGTTCAGTTTTACCTCAGCAGGATGACACTCCATGGGCAGAGGATTGATTGCACCTTCCTTAGACCCTAGAGAAACTGTGTTGGCATTTGATGCCCTCTTCCTTCCCCTCTTGGGAGTGAGATTCTTCCAGTCAGCCTCTGCTGGGACCATCAGCATGAGGTAGAACCCTCATTCTTTTTCTTGGGTCTTGGGCCCTCCCTAAGCCAGCTTGCTCCTATGCCTGGGCCTAACCCACACTGCTATGCTTACTAAGATTGGGCTCAGGGCAGGGATAGGGGCAGGGGTCTGACATTAACCAAGCACTGACTATACAGCAGTGCCAAGCCAGGAAATTAATAATCAACCAATAGTTACCCAGAGACCTAGATATAATTATATTCATTTTAAAGTTGAGGAAACTCAAAGGAAAAAACTTGTCCAAGGCCACACAAGCAGCCTGGAGAGCTGGCCCATGGCTTGTAGTGGAGGTAGTGGGTCCTTTTCAACAGATAATCACTACCATATGCATCTACTTCACAATGAGCTACACCCTGAGAAAGTCAAAGCCAGACTTATGGAGGGAAGGCAGGGCTTAACAAGTGAGTGATGAAGACACAGACTTGATTTCAAATTTGAAATATGGGTCTCCTGATCATGACAAGCTGCACCAGAGCTCAGAGTCAGGAGAGGAGGGTGGGTCAAGGTTCTGTGGGCTACAGGTACCTGGACCCTCTAAGTCCCATATGGGCTACATGAATATCCCCATGAACTTCCCAGCAAACAGAAGCCAGCCCTGAGTGCATGGTGCTATGTGGAGTGTTCTATGTGACTAGGAGCACAGCTGGAGTGGACTGGGCCTCTGTAGCTCCGGGAGACTTTCTTAAGGAGGAAGGTTGAGCAGAAAAGATGTCCAAAAACCTGGGGCATGAACTCAGTCAGTTTCTATGGTTGGGGATTAAAGCTTCAGTCACACATACTATCCCATCTTACCTACTGGCAGCTTGGTGAAATAGGCTATATTATTTCCATTTACAGAAAAATAAATGAGAGTTGGGCTCAGAGAGTTGGGGTGACTTGTGCAGGATCACACAATAAAAAGGGGATGAAGCTGGGATTCAAAGCTTACTAACACTTGTGCCTTCTGAACCCAAGGAGATGAAAATCTGCTTCCATTCTTCTTGCTACAGCTACTCAAGTCAAAACATTACTTCTATAGGGAGAAGGACTCAAAGATGCACAAGACTGAGAGATGTGATATGGTCATAGATGTGAATGAGGCAGGCTGGTCAGAGGCTGCTTCTGCTACTGAGGAAAGCCTTCTGTTAGTTCCTGGGAGCCCTGGTGCAGGACAGCAGGCATCTCCCAGCACAGACCTGTGAGAGGGGCCAGGTAAGGCAATCTGGGTCCATGACTTTCTTTAGACAGCTGTGATCAACAACAGACAGGCTGAGAATAGACCCTGTCCATCCACATCCCTCACATGTCTACACAGCTTCCTGCCTTCCATGGAATATCTTAGGCTGAGATACCACTTAGTAAGTCACTCCAACTCGGCTCTGCCTGGAGAGTGATCTTCATGGTGAGAAAAACAGGGGAGAATAGAGGCCCATTCACTGTGACAGTGCCCTCTCTAGGTGACAGGAACATTGAGGGCACAACTGCTCATAGTCAGGACAGAGGCTGCATGAAAGGCACCCACCCTGGGCAGTGATACTTCCTATCCTGGAGTGGCATTGAGGCAGCAGAAAAGAATCTGCTCCCACCCAGCCAGACCTGCCCTCACCCTCAATACCAGATATGACTTTGAAGCCAGTGGAACATTCCTGCGTTAAGCTGTTCAGAAATGGACCATGGCCCATTGGTCAAAAGGCCTTGAGGTTCTTCTGCTCTTGCATCCTTCTTTCTCTCAGATCATTGCTCTTCTCTGCAATGCCTCCTGTCTCAGGGCACTGGATCTCTGACCTTGGTGAAGCCCTCTGCCCACCCCGTGCCTTATTTGTTTATAAATAGGCCCATTTCCCATCTTGCTCTGGCCCAGACCTCCATCCCCAAGAAGAAGATGCAAGCTCAGGGTTTTCTATCCAGCCAAGGGCAGAGCAGGACCTGGAGGCCTTGTTGGCCTGAGGGATGAGATTACAAATTCTGCAATTAGCAACCCATGCCAAACAGTCAGAAACACAAGTTAGCTTGTGTGTTACTTTCCTGCAACAGCTAGTCAATGAATGGTTATGGGTGTAAATTCAATGCCAACAGGAATCCCCAATTTGTAGTGCAATGAAGAAGGAAATTTTATTCAGTGTAGAACAACTCAAATGTGATAACAGCACACTCTGAAAATGGCATGGCTATGAGGGAGCCTCTGGGCCAGACCCCACTCTTGCTAGACAGCTCTTGCTCTTCTCCACTCCAGTCTGCTTTGTGCTGCACTGGGCTGGTCTCCTCTGATATACTCTGGTGAGACATCTGCAGTGTTTCAGCTCAGCCAGGGAGTTGCAGTCTTCAGTCTTTGGCTGAAAGAAAAATTGTGGTCTTCCAGCCAGCAGGAAATTGGCTTATATGGGAAGGAATCTCTGCACCTGATCCCTGATTGGTTTGTCCTCATGCAGGCAAGGACTCCAAAGCCTCACTGTTTGATTGGTACAAAATGCACTGTACTGATTTGTCAGAATAGAGCTGTTGCTGTTGGTTAGAGATGTGCAGCTCCGAAAACCTTAGTTTTATGGGTTGAAATAGGACTCCAGGAACTCCTTTAAAAGGGATGGCTCAGATGGCAGAACCACAGTTCAAGGCAGAGGCAGGTAGTTCAGTGCAGCCTTCTCTGGGAAGTGCAGTTTGTGTGAGAAGCTCCTATGCAGAAATGGCTTTTAGGCTCTGTTTTTTAAAATTTGAGCCCACTTAGCCTCCAGGAACCCATCTTAGTAGGTATTTTTCCCTCCCTCAAGGAACATGTGCCCTAACAAATTACCACACCACACTGGGAGACCTAAAACAACAGAAGTTTGTTCTCTCACAATTCTGGAGGTCCTCCTTCTGAAGGCTCCAGGAGTGGATCTTTCCTGGCCTCTTCCAATAGTCTCATTAGTTCCTTGGCTTGTAGATGCATCATTAAAGTACCTGTCTCTGTGGTCACATTTGCCTCCTCCTCTTCTGTCTCTCAAATTTTCATCTACCTTTCTCTTATAAAAGGACACTTGTCATCAGATTTGAAGCCACTAGGATACTGCAGTATGGTCTCCTCATCATAAGATCATTAATTCTATCTGCAGAGACTCTTTTTCTCGATAAGCTCACATTCACAGGTTCCATGAATTAGGACATGGACATATCTTCTGGGAGCCAACATTCAACTTAATGCAATTTGTTGTCATGAATGAAATTTGCTGATCTGGCCATCAATAAGTGGGTCAAATGAGGAAGCCCAAGGAAAAATATTTGCAAGAGAGGGATGCAAACATATGGAGTGCTTTCTCCTCTGCTGTCTAGGGCATCCCCATGGTCAGTCATGCTGATTGTGAATGCAACTCTTTGTTTTTAAAATGTATTTTATTGATTATGCTACTACAGTTGTCCCATTTTTCCTCATCATTCCCCTCCACCTTGCACACCCCCTCCCACCCACATTCCCCCCTTTAGTTCATGCCCATGTGTCATAAGTTCTTTAGTTTCTACATTTCCCACACCATTCTTGCCCTCCTCCTGTCTATTTTCTACCTACCATCTATGCTACTTATTCTCTGTACCTTTTCCCCCTCTCTCCTCCTCCCACTCCCTTGTTGCCAACCCTTCATGTGATCTACATTTCTGTGTTTCTGCTCCTGTTCTAGTCATTTGCTTACTTTGCTTTTGTTTTAGGTGTGGTTGTTAATACCTGTGAGTTGGCTGTCTTTTTACTGTCCTATTTTTTATCTTCTTTTTCTTAGATAAGTCCCTTTCATATTTCATATAATAAGGGCTTGGTGATGATGAACTCCTTCAACTTGACCTTATCTGAGAAGCACTTTATTTGCCCTTCCATTCTAAATGTCAGCTTTGCTGGATAGAGCAATCTTGGATGTAGGTCCTTGCCTTTCATGACTTGGAATACCTCTTTTCAGCCCCTTCTTGCCTGTAAGGTCTCTTTTGAGAAATCAGCTGACAGTCTGATGGGAACTCCTTTGTAGGTGACTGTCCCCTTATCCCTTGCTGCTTCTAGAATTCTCTCCTTCATTTTAATCTTGGCTAATGTAATTATGATGTACCTTGGTGTATTCCTCCTTGGGTTCAACTTCTTTGGGACTGTCTGAGCTTCCTGGACTTCCTGGAAGTCTATTTCCTTTGCCAGATTGGGGAAGTTCTCCTTTATTATTTGTTCAAATAAGTTTCCCACTGGTTGCTCTTCCTCTTCCCCTTCTAGTACCCCTATAATTTGGACATTGGAATGTTTAAAGATGTCCTGGAGGTTCCTAAGCCTCTCCTCATTTTTTTTTTTTTTTT